>BSBK01013715.1:47500-51413 GCA_027943335.1 Chamaecyparis obtusa | reverse complement strand
AAGACCATAAGTCATCACCCGTTGACCCGCTCGGCTATTATAACCCCATTTTAGAAATGCCACGAGCACTCTACAGGCTTGACCCATGCAAGCACCCGTCACCCCAAATTTTTGACCTCATCCGGGGCCTCTAAAGCTTTCAAAACTGAGTTCAAAGTTTTCCTGTACCCTGCTGCCAATACCGAAAATCTTCAATATCTTCCAATATACACTTGATCTGGCAATGAACTTTACTGGCAGACTTATGTGACCAAAATGAACCTCCAAGAAAGAAATCAGATCATTCTGAGCACATACAAAAATTATCAAAAATAGTAACTTTTCATAAATAGTAGCTATGCACAAAATAGCCCTTATTGAAAATAAAAACAAATTTTTTTTTTTGGGTGATGCAAGATTGCTCTTACACCCAAGATGCTCCTGCATCAGACACCCAGGTAAATTTGAGAAGTGACCCTGTCACGACTCAGGTGTGCAGAGGAAACCAAGACGGTTAACCTCCACCCTTGTTAGGCATGATGAATCTTCAACAGGTCATCCTTTCCACTTGACCAGATATTCTTCATATGTCCTGTTCCTTGTGCTTCTGCCAACACGACTGTCCAGTATATCCTCGATCTCCTTAGTGTCTGAACTTGATGAAGGGTGCTCCCCTTAATACCACAAACACATAACAGATATGGAGAAACAACAACAAGATGCAAGAACAGAAAATTGGCTTCTTATTATCTCCACAAATGTGGAATTACAAACTTTCAGAATTACAATATGCAAAGCCACATGGGCATTCCCTTACAATATTCTGTAGGACAAAGCCTCGAACTATTACCCAGAACTATTCTGAACTGCCTAAGACAATAATACAGCCTTCCTTATATAGGCAATTTTCCACGCTTGGGAAGGTTCTAGAATTTTAGCCAATAAGGCCGACCAAACTTAGAATTATTTTTATTTTACATTTCATTACATCATAGTCAGCTCAAAATAAATTTTGAAACCGGAACAGAAATTTTGAAGAAAATCATTTTCCGCCATTTCAAGTGACCCAACTTCCGAAGACCATAAGTCATCACCAGTTGACCCGATTGACTATTGTAACCCTATTTCGGAAAGGGCGCGAAGAGCTCTACAACGCTTGAATTAAACAAGCTTCATTCAGCCCAAAATTCGACCTCATCCGGGGCCTCTAAAGCCTTCAAAACTGAGTTCAAAGTTTCTGTCCCCTGCTGCCAATACCGAAAAATCTTCAATATCTTCCAATATACACTTGATCTGGCAATGAAACTTTACTGGCAGACTTGTATGACCAAAATGAACCTCCAAGAAAGAAATCAGATCATTCTGAGCACATACGAAAATTACCAAAATAGTAACTTTCCATAAATAGCAGCTCTGCACAAGATAGCCCTTATTGAATTCAAAAAAATAGAAATGTTTTGGGTGATGCAAGATTGCTATTACACCCGGGATGCTCCTGCATCAGAACTAGTTGCTGGAATACTCCACTGTGCTGCTGTGATCTCATCTTCAACACCTCCTTCATGATACTCTGTCAGATCTGAAATGTTAAACACTGGCGAAATATTTAGCTTAGTAGGTAATTCTACCTCATATGCATTTCCTGAATCATGTTTCTTCAGTATCCTACATGGTCCAAACTTCTTCATTTTCAGCTTGTTATATGTACCAACTGGAAACCGCTCCTTCCGCAAATGAACCATGACTTCATCTCCAACTTGACATTCCTTATACCTCCTTTTCTCATCTGCCTTAGCCTTATACTGTGCGTTCATCTTGGTAATATGCTTCCTCACCTCCCCATGGGTGTTCTTCAAGGGTTCTACAAAATCTTCAGCTTTAGCACTACTTATTTCTCCTTTATGTATCTTTCTCAATTCAGATGCATTTCTTGGACTACTTCCATATACAATCTGGAATGGTGATTTACCAGTGCTCCTGTTGATAGAATTATTGTATGCAAATTCTGCCTGTGGTAAAATCAAATCACATCCTATTGGCTTATCTCCAACCAAAACATCTCAGCAAATTTTCCAAACTTCTATTCACCACCTCTGTCTATCCATCAGTCTGTGGATGATGTGATGAACTGAACTTCAAATCTGTCTTCAACTTCTTCCACAATGTACGCCAGAAATATCCAATAAACTTAGTGTCCCGATCTGAAACTATGGTCCTTGGCAAACCATGAAGTCTCACTACTTCTCTGAAAAACAATTTTGCTACATGAACAGCATCATTAGTCTTCTTGCAGGGAATGAAATGTGCCATCTTTGAAAATCGGTCAACTACTACAAAAATTGAATCATGTCCCCACTGTGTCCTCGGTAAACCAAGAACAAAGTCCATACCGATATCCTCCCAAAGCTTCTCTGGTATAGGTAATGGCTGATACAACCTTGTATTCTGCTTCACTCCTTTCGCCATCTGACATACTCTACAACTCTGTACAAACTTCTTCACATCTTGCTGCAATTGTGGCCAATAATAATTCTCACCAACCAAAGCAAGGGGTTTTATCACGACCAAATGTCCAGCCAATCGTCCACTATGCTTCTCTTTGATGAGATTCTCCCTCATAGAACTTCGTGGAATGCACAACTGACTCCCTCTGAATAGCATATCATCTTGGATGATAAAATCCAGCCACTTCGTCCTGTGTAGAGTAACAGGTTCTGTACAAACCTTCCAAGCTTCACCAAAATCAGGATCCTCTAGATGCAAATTCTTGAGTTCCTTGAACCCAACCACCTCAATCTGCATCTCTGTCAGCAATAGTTGCCTTCTGCTAAGAGCATCTGCAACCCTATTCGACTTTCCACTTTTGTGTTTCAAAACAAATGTATAACTCTGCAAAAACTCAACCTATTTCAAATGCCTTTGATTCAATTTTCCTTGACTATTCAAATTTTGCAAAGCTTGATGATCAGTATACAAAACAAACTCCTTAGGAAGCAGATAATGTCTCCACTTCTTTAATGCCTGAACTATAGCATAAAATTCCTGATCATAAATAGAATATTTCCTCTTGGCATCATTAACTTCTCACTGAAATAAGCAACAGGTTTACCTTCTTGGCTCATAATAGCTCCTATTGCAGTGCCACTAGCATCACAATCTACTTGAAACACCTTATTAAAATCTGGAAGTGCTAAAACAGGTTGTTCGGTAACTTTTTGTTTCAATAATTGAAAACTCTTTTCTGCTCCTTTAGTCCACTTAAACTCTTTTCTATCCCCTCTCATTGTTTCAGTCAAGGGTCCACAAATACTGCTAAAATTTTTGATAAACTTTCTGTAAAAGCTAGCTAGACCATGAAAAGATCTTACCTCAGTAGCACTCCTTGGAGTAGGCCATTCAAGGATAGCCTGTACCTTCTCTGGGTCCATTTTTAGACCTTCTCCTGAAACTACAAACCCCAAATACACCAACTCTTTCTTCACAAAACTGCACTTCTTCAAATTAATCAGCAATTTCTCTTCTCTCAACTTCTCAAATACCATACAAATATACATCATATGCTCCTCCAATGTCTTACTAAAGATCAAAATATCATCTAGGTAAACAATGACAAACTTACCCAGAAATTCTTTCAGAACCTCGTTCATGAGCCGCATGAAAGTGCTCGGTGCATTGGTTAGCCCAAAAGGCATGAATAACCACTCATATAGTCCTTCCTTTGTCTTGAAGGTAGTCTTCCATTCATCTCCTTCTCTGATCCGAATCTGGTGATATCCACTCTTCAGATCTATTTTTGAGAAATACACAGCTCCACTCAAACAATCCATAATATCATCCATTCGTGGCAATGGAAACTTATACTTGATTGTAATCTTGTTTATTGCCCTAGAATCTATACACATCCTCCATTCTCCATTCTTCTTTGGTGCTAATA
>BSBK01013715.1:0-42500 GCA_027943335.1 Chamaecyparis obtusa | reverse complement strand
TTGTACACCTAGTAACCATGTAGCCTTTGACCTTAGCCCTATTTGTGTAATGAGGAAACATATTCATCACCATAGTGGTGGAGATATCAAAGATGATATTTTTGTACTTCACAGTGCCAGTAAGACTGTGAGATAAAGAAGTGTAAAAAGTATCAATACTAATGCTATCATAAGGGTTGTATGATTCTACTATATAAAGAATGCAAACCAAATCCTTTATAATACTATTCACTCTATCCCTATTAGTGAGGGTGGTGGATGTCTCAATAGTATGATCGAGAACCTCAATCAAACAAGTCAATCTAGCAATAGTATCTATAAATAACTTCTCTCTCCTCTCTAGAAGATGTAGATTTACATGTAGAGTGGACACTACTGCCCTCCTTAACACTATCATCTCCTAATGATGCAGATACTGCCCCAAAACAAGATGCCATGTATGATATAGATAAAATTTATGTGAAAGTATGTAGAGAGATATATGAATATAAATCTTTCCGCATGCATACACATTCACATGTACAATATTTTTAAAAATAATCTAATTTTTAAAGAGCATGTAGGAACATATGTTATGATCATCTAGACTCCATAAAAAACTATATGGGTATGTGCATGATTATGGTATGCCAAAAAGTAGCGATGTGCAAAAGAAGTCTTGATTGATAGACTTTTTGAGAAATAACTATAACTTTCAAATAATATAATATTTTTGAAATCTTAAATATACATCACATTCTGTGCTTCACCTAATACAATAATAATAAACAATTCTTTCAGTTTGATGAAGTTTAGACTAAGTTAAGATGGTCAAACATGAGAGTTTTTATATTCAAGAAAATTTGTAGCATAAAAATCATAATTAATTATTTACTTGGAAGAAAAATACAAAAAAATATACATCACATTCAGACATGAGTCTACTACTTTTATCTAGAATCTTATTAAAAAATATTATCATTTGATTTTGTTTAATGCGGTCAGACATACACTTACTTGTTATCTTTCTAGTCCCGATTGATAGACTTATTGAAAAATAGCTATAACTTTCAAACTATATAACATTTTTGAAATCCAAAACATGTGTCACATTCTATGATTTTCCTACTACAATGAAAATAAAAAGAGTTTTCAATTTGATAAATTTTAGACTAAGTTAACGTGGTTAGACAAAAGATTTTTTTTATTCTCAAAAAGCTGTAGAAGAAAAATCACAATTAATTATTTACTTAGAAAAAAATTACAAAAAAATATGTGTCACATCTATACATGAGTCTACTACTTATATCTATAATCTTGTAAGAAAAATTTATCATTTCATTGTGTTTAAGGTGGTCAGATGTACACAAGCTTCTTATTTGTTTCCTGAAATTTTTGTACTACTACATTGAAATTTGAAATTTTTAACATATAGAATTTTTTTTTTTCAAAAAAGTCCTAGTATCTTAGAAACTAAATTCAATTTTTTACAGATTCTCTTCTTACATATTTTTGATATAATATTTATAACTTGTTGAAATTTTTATGTCAACTTGCCTGAACCTGATTTTCTAAATTTTCATTGCCACTTAAGGGCCTAGCTTGGCATACCATGATCCTACGCATACCCATATATAGGTCACAATATCTTGTACATAATTTAAAATTTCAACATGACAAAAAAATGAATGATATTTTAAGTATGTATGGTTCATTAGATTGAAGACTAGACATGTTAACTAGGTTTAAAGTACATGTTGAACTTAGGTAGGTTAGTTCTAAGTAAATGGCTAGGTTAACTGGTTCGTTAAAACTAGGAACTAAAGGTAATGTTAACTAGGTTTCAATTATTGTAACTGTACCTGAACTACATGTATAGTGATGTTTTTAAATGTATTTCATTTTATATGGGAGTGATATTTATAATTCAAGAATATTTAAATAGATGTGTACATATACACAAATCACAAATTTGTACAACTCACATATAAATAAAACATAAATGTACATGTTTGGGTAGTTATTCTAGATTAACTAGGTTTGAAGAATGGAACTAACTAGAGGTTAACTAAATTTCACTAGGTTAACTAAGTTACAAGTGTAGGTATGTTTAGTATGGTTGATTAGTTTTTAACTTAGTTTAACTAGGTTAACTAGGTTGACTAGGTTGACTAGGTTAAAGTTATGTTTGGTCAAGTATGGTTAACTAGGTTATCTAAGTTTGACTAGGTTTTAACGAAGTTTGAAATATATGTCCAACTAACTATGGTTAAAATCAATTTTGAATAGGTTTGAATTACACATGGTTAACTATGTTAACTAAATTTGAATAATATCTAGCTAAGGTTAACTAGGTTAGTTCAAAATTTTGACTAATTTAACTAAGGTTAACTAGGTTAACTAAGTCAACTAGATTTCATGTATAGTCAGTTCTATCTGAACTATGTATCTAGTGATGTTTTTACATGTAACATAAATTATATCGGAATAAATTTCTAATGTTTCAAATGATTCGAAGTGTTTGTTACATTTTACATTAATAAAAATTTAAATATGTTGATTTAATCTAAACATGACAAAAAACTGAATAATTTTTATAATTCACGTATATTTATATGTATGTATGTGTGTGTGCATGTACACAAATTACATTTCTACAACTCACATAAATAAAACATAAATGTACATGTTTAGTTATTGTAGATAAACTAGGTTTGAAGTATGGAACTAACTAGGTTGACTAAATTTCACTACGTTAACTAAGTTAAGTAGGTTTGAAGTACATCAAGGTTGATTAGGTTAACTAAGTTTGACTAACTTAACTAGGTTGAATTGGTTAACTATGTTTGTTCAAGTATGGTTAACTAGGTTATATAAGTTTGACTAAGTTAACTAAGTTTGAAATGTGGAACTAAGGTTAAAATTAATTTTGAATAGGTTTGAATTATGGTTAACTAAGTTAACTAAATTTAAATAAGATAGCTAAGGTTAACTAGGTTAACACAATTTGGCTAAGTTAACTAAGGTTAACTATATGTTAATTAAAGTTAATCAAATTAATTAGGTTTACTAAGTTAACTATATATCATTTAACCAATAAAATTACGTTATAAAATATATTAATTAAGTTTAACAATCTACCATAACAAAAAATTATCCTAATAATCATTAAATAAATTAATATGTGTATGTACGTCAATAAAAAACCTTTAAAAATATATGTATATAAAAACCTACCTGATCTGGCTGAAAGTCTCAAGAGCGCTCCACAATCTCTCGAAGCGGCTATAATTAAAATGAGTTTCTTAGAGCCTATGGTGAGAATATATAGTTTTTCTATGTTTTGGATGAAATGTGTTCCAGCCGAGACTAGTTCGACTGAACTTGTTTTAGCCGAAATAGTGGTGCCACATCAACACCACTTAGGACCGCATGCTACCATGTGGACGCTACTTATATTCGCCTGGAGACGGTTCAACCAAGTATGGTTCGACCGAAATCTATTTTGGCCAAAACATGTCGATTGTCCTCTATTGTAACACATGTTCATACTTTTACCCAATTATAATTTCATATTAAAGAAATTTAAGGGATAAATTGTGTTTGGCAAGGGAAGAGTTATTGTTTTTTAATCTAAAGTTACACCCATGGAAATAGATGAAAAACCTGATAAACATTTTTCCACTAAAATTGAAATAGATGAAGTTGACGATATGGATTAGAAAAGTGATATAGACCTTTGTTTTACATCACATGACCGAAAGCTTGCGATTTTAGATGACTCTAATTTGCAGACTAGTTTTATCGAAGGAAATGAAAATTTGAATGGCATGGACAAAATTTGGTCTTTACAAACCAATTCCCCAGAGAACACAGTAGTAGGAGAGAGGTGAAAAAAATGTGACAATGGGGGGCAGAGGAAGGCAGTCCTACTAGGGTCATGGGAGCCCAACATATAAGTAGATGTGTGTGTGGCACCCACTATGATGGTGTGCATGCAAGTGGAGGTGCAAGACAACTCCTCCATATGGTACAACTTTATTCCCCACGGAGAATTCAAAAGAATTTTTGAGGGCCTTTTCTGTAATGGCCAAGAAATTCTCACTGTTCCTTTTCCAATGAGCTTTCCTGTAGTAACATTCATTGATCGTGTTGTTAATTTGAAGTCCATGATGGCTTGGGCGGATATTGAGAATGAGAAAAAATTTAATGTTCATGTCTTAGTCCAATAAATGATCAGCAACATGGGATACGCGAGTTCCAAGAAGGAAGTGATGTGTGGAGAAGGAGACATGTCAAAGAAGATCCATGGTTTTCTTCACAAGATTGGAAGGACAAACCAAAAAACTTTAGAAAAAAATTTAGCATTTAGGAGGAAATCATAAAATTCACAGTTGGTTGTTTCTGTAGGCATAATGTTATTTGTATGTGAGGTCAATTCGGAGCTGAGGATTCAAGGGCTTTATGACAATCTCGGAAACATTCTCAGATTTTAATCAAAAAAATAAAACATCAACTGCTTGAAGTTAATCCTTCTAAAATTCAAACTTCTAATTTCTGTGTAAAAGGGTTATTTGTACAGTTCTAGAAATCCTAGTCGATAATTTCAAAAGATTAAACACAACTTCATACTACCTAATCAAGTGGATATAACTATGCATTATAACTCAAAATTGGATTAAGCTATTTGAAAATAGATTAATATTGAAATATTACCAATTTAGTCAAAGAAACTAAAAAGCAATACAATTAATCTTAAAATATAAACTTTTGATTTAAAAATGATGTAGCAAGATGCAAATTCCAACATAAGATGATAAAAGAAATGGAAATATTAGTCACTAGATCATTGTAACTTTTTTTTTCACATTTGTGAAATCAAAAAGATTCTTAAATTAGTCAGTGCAATTTGATCTAGTCATGATGCTTTTGCATATCATAAGATTACAATTTATTTTTTCTCAAAATAAGTATCCTATTATGAAATCAAAGAGTTCACCAATTAGAAAAAACATTTTAAATATAATTCTACATCTGTATCAATTGATTTCATACCTTGTCCAACAAGCATTTGAAAAGAGGTTTCTAAAACCTAATTCAAACTAGTCCCTTCTTTCAAGTAATATAATTTGAATTGTAACTTAAAATTGGGTCATTAGAAGAAAAATTATGCCTTTACTATTTCCAGACATGTAACAACCATTAGATAGGCTAATTTTATTCTTTAATCTCAACAAAACTTGTGTTTGATCTAACCTTTGAGTTCCCTAGACAACCAATCTCTATTTTAATTTATCTATTTTTCTTTAGGGTTGTGTCCTAGAATTTTATTAGTATTTTTAGTAATATTTCAATAATATTAATGTCAATTAGGATTGTTCTATGTTTTCTTCTATATTGAGTTTTACCAAAATATTTATGACTTTCTTCATCCCCTCCTATCATATTTATGATGATTTTTTTCTATATTATGAACACTTTATTTTTCTCAACCTAGATCTTCAACATTTTTATATCAAGAAACATTTCCTAAATATTTTATAATAAAATAAAAAAATTATAGTGATTCCTAAGATTTTATTTAATCTTCCAATGAACTACATGGAAATTTTCCATATTAAAAATTTTCAATGCTTGTCTATTCCAAACTCTACTAGAACAGTTACAAAGGGAAAAAGGTGGTCAATATTCTCATATTTCTTCTCGAAGAAATGATATCTTCTTAGACCATTAAATTACTTCTCTAAACTTTTTCTACATTAAAAAATTTTTGTTGACGACCAAAAAAATGTAGAAGCATCATTTTAGCTCTTCACGTTTTGAATAATAAAAGCTAGATGTATTAGTATTTTCATATAGTAAAATATTTATATAGCTATCCTTCACTATACAACTCATGATGCAATTTTTATTTTCATTTGAAAAGAAAACATAAATGGTTTTCCTCTTGGTCATTCTCATATGAGGTCTTCTACTCTAAAGCATTGATTTTAGTGTTTCTTTCTCTACAGTTGACAATATATTTATAGAAATTATGTTGTCTAGTGAATGTTGAGAAGTGGATCCAAGTAAATATTTTTCAGCCTAGTGGGAAATCAACTAGTAATAACATATTTTTTCCTTGTGAAATACTAGCTTCATGCATGCTACTTATTGCAGAAATAATTATAAGGAGATATTTCATTCTCAAATATTGAAGGTGGAACCCATAGTCATATTTCTATGCTTCTTTCATATTATCATGGTTCTTATACTAATGTAGTGAGAAAATCCTTCAATGAGTTCCATTAAGTCATCTTGTTTTAGTTTCTATTTATGTGGAAAAGGGAATTACTCAATTGGTAAGTGATTTTTCTAGAGAATATGTTACATAATAAATAGAAAAATAATTTATTCCTTCCTTAATTGAAATTACTTTTGTGATGATTCCAAGAAAATGATTTTTGGATTTTGAGGTTTTTGTCATGATAAAGGGATAGATTTATAGATTTTTACAATTATATATTTGGCTCATTGATCTACATCAATTTATTTTTTAGCATTAGACTCATCCAATTAAGTGTAATATGAATATTTAACCATGTGCTAGAGACTTTTAGAGAAGATTTTTATACATGTAATGATCAAGAGGTTACCTAGCTATTCGAGCTCATTGATGTAGAATTTGTATCCTCTCTTAATTCATCTTTGATCTCATTATTTTTAATTGTTGATAAAATTATATTGCTATAATTCCTATTTAGTTGGTATTTCCATATCTACACTTATATTTCTTCTAAAAATCAACCTATGAGGCTAAGAAATTTTACTTGTGTCAATTCCTAAACATTGATTTTGTGTCAGACTTGTGTTACATGTTTTATAATGAAATTTGAATTATAAAACTAATAACCAAGTGAGGTGATTTTTCAAGTTGATGATTGTTCTTGGTCTTTTTTTATTTTATTACAAGGACATCCACTTTTGATGCATTCATTTCTTCACTATTGGGGAATTGGCTTTATATTGTGTCCGTGAGAGTAAATAGTCCTGCTCAACTTGGTATAAAAATAATCTACATAGCCATATTATGGTGTTTCATTAGAATTCAATAATTGATTTAAGGGAATTAGTTACAATTCCATCCATTCTAGAAAATTTAGCCTCTAGGCCTAGCAAGGATCTCTTATATCATATATCTATTTTTATTGGTAATGCACAACATATTTCTATTATTCTTGTTTGTAATATTATTTGATTACTCCTAATATGTCCATTTTTTCTTATTCATAACTGTATGTTTTCCCTTAGATTGTGTAATTCCCTTAAATAAGTGGGCTCTATGTATGGGTGTGAAGGTCCATATGATTGGATCAAACAATGGCACGGGTTGATCTATTTATTTACCTTTCATTTTCAGCAACTTGGTTTCTATTTCTTTGTATTCCTATTGTTCTAGTATTCTTATAATATGGTTTGGGCCTTTTCAAAAATCCAAATTAATATAAACTCTAGAGCCATTAATATTTCATCCCACGTGATCCTCTTGCTTATTTTGAATAGTTTTACAGTTTTGTAGTGTCATAGAAATACAACTTTTGGTTTAGATAATGTGTTATATTATCTAAGATTCCCACAATCTTCAAATTTTTATTTATAATAATATTTAGCTATATCGTACCTTCATTTGTAAAGAAGGCTATATGGAAACTAGACTCCTAAATTATATCTAGAGGTGTAAATGTTATCCATGGTTTGTCCATATGAAAATATTATAACACCATCTTGAACATTAAAAAATATGTCATTGTCATTTATTTTCTTTAAGTCTTTCATAGATTCTAAAATGACTAAGGTGGATGACATTAAAAAATTATTGAAAATTATAGGATGCTAGATACCATTTAAATATTTAGATCTGAAAATTTGAACCCAAGAATATATTGATGAAGAGATAGATCTCTACACCAATTTAGTTTGGAGATATCTATTGAAGATCTCAACATCGTTAACTCATAATCCTCTCTTGTTTCTATTGACACATACTTTATTATAGCTAACCAATAATAGTCTGAAATTATCTTCTAATTTAACTACAGTATCTCTCATTTAACAAATTACTTTTTTATTAGGTATTTAAAAGTTGGAAGAAAAGAGAAATTCAAATGAGAATACCTTAAAAATAGAAGATAAGAGAACCAATCTCTTCCCATCATGCCTATATTATTCTTAATTCATAATATATTAAAAATCACTATTTTCAAAAGAAAATAAATGCTAATTAATAAAAGATCCTTTCTCTAAAAAGGATAACTGCAAGAAAAAATACATAAAATTTTCTCTCAAATCAAGAGAGAAAAATTTAGATTTGCATCTATTGGCCTTCTAATCAGAAAGAAGGATGATAGTCTCGTTATCCTAACTTTGCACATAAAAGAGAAAAACTAAAGTCATCATAGAGTTAATAAATTCACGAGTGTTCGATTTTTGAGTTCAAGAGGCTTTTAAACCTTGTAAGGAGACTAATAATTTAAAAGTACTTATATGCCTTACAAAAGATTCTCATGGAGAATAAACAGACTTGGGAAACAGGTTCCCCTTGCAAGAAACCTCTCGAGCAAGCGAAGAAACCTTAGTATAGTGGTCACCATCTAACCTAATCCGTAATGTGGACCACCAACTTGACAATTCGACAAACAAGTATAAACAATGAAGACCTATCACCTTTGTTCCTTCAATTTTCCACCCACTATTGCAGAAAATAGGAGAGACAAACCATCCCGATTTCTGCAAATGCGCGTCCATTTCCTGAGTCAGCGAGACAGAAGCATTCGTTGAATGCGTTTTCCATTGCCCTGGCAAAAGTCAAAGGAAGAACATATTTAATAAATATACATATTTTTTGTGGTCAAATTCTATTACATTCAAAGTGTGCTTTACGTGAAGATTGGCTTTGGTGTTTTTCTTCCATATCCAGGTGGTTAAAATGCTTGTTTATCAGATTCTGCCTAATGTCCTTCCTTCTCGGTTCCATGTGGGGTATTCATCCCTACATCATTGCCTCTTCTCTACTGAACCCCACTCTTGCCTAAATTTCTTCTCTTCTTTTTAGTGTTACACCGTACTACGAAATTTTCAACCCTTGCCACTATATTTCATCTCAGTGCATACAAACATCTCAACAGTGGTTTCTGCATTTTTTTATGATCTGTCACTTGTTTATTTTAAATGGACTACAGAGCAACAATATGTGCTAGTTACCCTCACTTATATCCTGACCAAATTATATAGCCTGCAGGGTGTTGAAAGATGATAATGTCTGTTCATGGAAGCAATACCTGAAATGTCTAGTTTCTTATCTAATCAGTAGATTAGCTTCAACGCGGTTGGAGTAGGTGGTTGTTTGTTAAGTACCATTTCAGGGTTTTACAAATGCTTGGAAGATGTAATGTGCATAGAACATGAAGTCATTAATTGTACAAAGATGCTTGATCACGTTTCTTTTATAGCTTCTACCGTTACCGCTCGCTATTTGTATTGTCATGAAAAAATTCTCACGACAAAATATTCTATTTGTCAGCAAATTCGTCATGTTTTACAAAGAAATGTGATATCTGTGGGCAGAGAATTTTTTCAAACCCAACACACCTAACACACATTTCCCATCGATAGATAACATCGAGCATCTATCAGACACAATGAATATTGTGTATTGCTTTGAGTTCATAAGATTATATACTTTCTTTATATAGCAGAAAGGGTCGAAAACCTAAAAGGTTTCTTCAGTGGAAAAGATTAATGATAGCATCACAAGGATTAATATAATTACGATACTCATGGAGGTCATATGTGGTTGGACAAACCCTACTTAATCTCTAAAGATGCAATTAAAGATGTCACTAGAATACGTGATTTCAGAGATGTTCCGATTTTGAAATCTACAAGAAATAATGAAGTCATGAAATTAACCGAGCAAAATTTGACAAAAGATCATCCAATTTAGATGGTATGAAAGATCTTGATGTTATGTATGTGTCTATGGGTATCGTATACAAAGTATACGTCACTAACAAAGAGGGCATTGCTACTACTATTTCTATTCATACAACACGTCGCATGCCTTAAAAAGGGAAAGATTGCAACTTGTACAATACTTTAAGACAACAAATGATTGAGAATCTTAAAAAACTAAGCATTCAAATTACCTTTTCCCATATGGCTCTCTAATTATCTGTCTTATATTGTATTATTTAAAAGAATTGCCTACTAAACAAAATATGGTGTGGGATAAGAATATTTTTGTTGGAATGTAAATCAAGAAACATATGATAAGCTATACAAGTAGTGTAGAATGTGATTCCTTTTTATGGGGTTTCACGAAAAGCTTTTAAGGAAAGATGGGTAGTAGATATAGGATTTCTAAAGAAATTGTAATGAGTCATATGAAAGACATCAAACCCATTGTTGATAAACATTACTATTACATTGAAGTTATTGTATATAGAATTTATTGGATCAACGGATCATTATATGAGCTCTTTGGGATTACTTGGAATGGATAAATAGATTTTCTAATGTCAAAATCAGTTTGTTTGAATAAGGATAGATTAAGGAACTATGAGGAAATCACTTCCAAAATACCATAGAAAATAATTGAAAAGTCTTGTTGCAGGTCTTAGAAAAGGAAAACAAATAAATTATATGTTAACGAATAGGAGGAAGATGTGTAGTTTAAGGTATCTAAAAAAAGAGTTGAGAAAATAAGCAAAGGAGGATCTGGAAAGACAAAGAACTCTCTTTTAGAATATGGAGTAGAAGAAAATCCTTAAGAGATCATGAATGTTTTCAATTATGTAATTCATGATGGTAACCTGTAAAATTTTGTTGAAGAATTTACAATGTTGACTTTATATAATTAGGGAAATTTTGAAAAAGCTACAATTATGTATATGTTGGTGTGTAACCTGACATTGGATGACATTATGGGAGAAAGTGAGGAAGGTGTGGAGGTTAATGTATCTAAGGAATGAGTTGAGAAAAGAAGCATAAAAGAATCCAGGATGAAAATAACTATCCTATATCAAAACAAGAAGAAAATCCTTATGTAATCATATTTTTTTTCAATTACATAATTCATCATGATAACCTAAAAATGTTTGCTGAATAATTTACAATACTTCCTTCATATAATTAGGAAAATATTGAACCTGTTCTTGAAGGGTAAAAGCACAATCAGGTGTCACCTTTTAGGCTAACTTATCAGCACAACTAAATTTTAGTATTTCTTACTAAAACTTAATTTTGGTCAAACATATGGTCTAGCTAGATTCATTCTAGTTAAGTTAGATAAGTGCTTTAACTTTTCCAATGGAAAATGTCTATTAAATGCATGTTTTATACTACTTTGGGTCCAATTACCATAAAAATAAAATTATTTTAGAAAAAAGTGGCTTTTCAATAACTCCTAAATTTTTTAATGATTTTTTTTTTAAATAAAAAAATACCCTTTTGTATAGATCAAAGTCAAGAATATCCTCATATAGATTTTATAGTGTTTTAATTAGACATAGTTTATTGTAATTAAAAAATATTGCAATTAGTTATTTTAATAGACAAGGAGATGTTGATTCAAAGAAAGAAAAAAAATGTAAATCATATTAAATAAATTTGAAAAGCATATGTTGCACTAGAGGAGAGAGTCCTCTTCAAGAATATATATTGGTTTTTTTGATAGGGATAGATTTGCTATGAAAAATATGATGCAGGATGAAAACTATCGATTTTAGTGAGTTGGAATTTGAATTGTTATAAAAGAGAAAATATAGGTCACAAACCAATTTTTATTTCTTCATGCACTAGCTATATATGTCATATATGACATATTCTCAAATTAGGTGGAAAAATGTTTATTTACATATAATTTTTTTGTGGGAACTAGACCCCTAATTTTTAGCATTTTTTAGCAACTGAAAAATTGTCTTTAAAAATTAAAAAAAACATATCAATTCTTATTCAAAAAAATTATTAAAAATAGTAATCATAAAATTCATCTATTTTATCACATTTAATTAGTTTACATCACCTTCAAATTCCAAACATTAATGTCATTTTTATACTATTGAACTTGAACAACTTTGATTTTGTTATCCTTTTCCTTTGTAAAAGGGTGGCAAATCATTGTGTAAAGAGAAACAAACTATAATTATTTGTATGTAAGACTGGGACCTGACATTAGATTGCATCATAGGATAACATATAGATCATCAAGCAAAAATTTTAACTTAAAGGAGAGTAGAAGAAATTAAGCTTTAAAAGAAAATTAGAAAGTAGGAAATTGTTAAGTATATGTTGTCTAAAGAAGATATTTATAGTGCAATGAAGAGAGTGTCTCAGGAGTTGAAGAAAGGAAAAAGATCAATATACTAATGAAGGAAACTTGTGAAGGAAGAAATAGATTGTTGTAAAAAATGAGGAAGTGGCTACTTGGATCATTGAGAATACACAAAAAATCTATGTTAGTATCTCCCTGATAGAGACCTTGGCTCAAGACAAGGATAATCTAAGGATTTTGCTAATATTGAAGAAATAAGTTCCTTAGAAGAAATTCTTTTTAGAGGAAACTTGAACTTGAAAAAATATGGAGGATTATCCTTGTGACTCTAGTCCCTTCCAGAAATCGTTGGCTTTTCAATTATAATTTACACCTATTTTCCTATAATTTTTTCTTCTAGAGGAAGCCTTGGATAAGACAAATCGAACTATAGATGATGTCATAAAAAATATCTTAGAATTTGACTGTATAATTTCATTAATAGATATCTTAACTCTATATATAAATTAAAATCTTTGGTGGATTTTATTGAAAGGGGGACTCTTTTGTTGTGTTTTTGTTGTGGTTGTTGTTGTTGTTATAGAATTGTTGACATGTTAGAGTTGTTGATGTGTCAGTATGGTTGTCATTGATGGTAACATATTTATTTGGTGATTGGATTGCTCTCAATATTTTTAGTATATTATAGATGTGATTTCAAGAATCTATTGGTCTAGAGGTTTCCTCTCTAGAAGGTTGGTTCTCTAAAAAATAAATTTTAGTGATGTATTCAGTGATGTTTGTGTTTGATAGTGGTTCAAAATCCCTCATTATTCCCAATATGGTATTGGTAATTTTGTTTTGTATCACTAAATTCTTTAACTTTTGAGATTATATTTTTGGCTCATGTTGATGTGGTTTAGAGGCATGGTTTATAATTATTATATTTCTTTCTAGGATTTTTCTATTAGGTAACATGTGTTTTGGTTGAGGGAGTATTTTTGGTGTGGTCCACTTTTCATTCTTCCCCACTTCATAAATGTTTGGTCTAGACCTATTTCAAATTGTGCTTTTATGGACAATTTGATGATTTCATATTTTAAAGATCAAAATAAATAAGATGGTGATTATTATACATTGGTATAGAAGTTGTGTAAAAAGAATATCTGTCATATATTGTGCAAGATTATGCAAAATACTAAAGTTGGGTTGTAAGGAGAGCATGTGTGCTACTATTTGTACACACCAAAGACTGTGAGTCAAGGGTTTCTTTTGGAAGTTGTACTTTAGCGTTGTATTTCCTCTTCATTCTTCTTTTTTAGGGTAGTGATACTATTTGCAGTGAGCACTCTAGCATTGAGCCAAATTTTTGAAAAATAATCTTAACCAATGTTTTTATTTAGGGTAACTAGTTTTTCTTGATTTTTTGCATCTTGTATTTTCCATGTAAAAATATGGTGTTCTTTTTTATGGTTCATTTGTGTGCTTATTCATGTATACATCTGATTTGAATAGATGGATAAATAATTAAATTGTTATTTTAAGATTTTTTAAATTCACAAAATTTCAATCTACAATTGATTCACTGCCCCTCTTAGTTATCTGATATATTCAATAATTGGCATCAGAGCTTTGGTTCCTAGATAGTGAGCCTCGTTGCATCTTGTGAAGATCAGATGGCGCATAAAGCTACTATTCCTACCATTGAAAAACTCCACTATATTTTTTGGAAAGTGAAGATGAGAGGATATGTAATTTCTTTGAGTTATAAGACTTAGAAAGTTGTGGAGAAAAAATATAGTTTAGACATATGGACTTACAATTCAAGATGAGATTGATTCCTATGAAGAAAATGAAGGAGAAACGTATGTTATTTTTAGTAGATTATCTAAAATTATATTAGCGAAGGTTGTTGCGTTAGAAAATAATTATGAAGTTTGGGAAAAAATGAAAAACATTTATGAAGGAAATGATTGGATTAAACTAGCTAAGATGCAAACTACTAAAGTAAGATATGAGAACTTAAGGAAGGAAGAAGGAGGAAATATAGCAAGATACTTTCAAAAAATTGATGATGTTGTAAATGAGATAAAAAATCTTGGAAGCACTATAGACGACAAGGATGTAATAGTGAAAATTTTGAGCACTTTACTAGAGAGATATAGCGAAAAGGTCTCAGAAATTGAAGGAGCATATGATCTGACAAAATTCACTAGAGTTCATAATTATTTGGTGATTTGAATGCATTCAAGATGAAAAAAATTTGGAAAAGAAAAATTGAAATGTAAGACTTCCTTCAAAGAAACAAAGATAGATAAAGATTCATATAATGAGAGAATAGAAGAAGTGGAAGAAATTTTTTTAAGAAGGTTGGAGAAAGAAACTTGTAAGTATAAAGGTATCTTACCTCTTGAATGTTTTATATGTGGAAACATGTCATATAGCTATTAGATATCTATAATAAAGTACAAGAATAAAAATTTGAAGAAAAAGGCCCATTATGGTAAGGTAGATACTAGTATCTCATAGGATGAATAAGTAGAAGGTGCTTATTTATTTTATGTTGAGGAATTTGAACCTTTACCTAAAGTGATGTAGGAGCATCCTGGGTGTAAGAGCAATCTTGCATCACCCAAAAATATTTCTGTTTTTATATTCAATAAGGGCTATTTTGTGCAGAGCTGCTATTTATGGAAAGTTACTATTTTTGGTAATTTTCGCATGTGCTCATAATGATCTGATTTCTTTCTTGGAGGTTCATTTTGGTCATACAAGTCTGCCAGTAAAGTTTCATTGCCAGATCAAGTGTATATTGGAAGATATTGAAGATTTTCGGTATTGGCAGCAGGGGACAGAAACTTTGAACTCAGTTTTGAAGGCTTTAGAGGCCCCGGATGAGGTCGAATTTTGGACTGAATGAAGCTTGCTTAATTCAGGCGTTGTAGAGCTCCTCGCGTCCTTTCCAAAATGGAGTTACAATAGTCAATCGGGTCAACTGGTGATGACTTATGGTCTTCGGAAGTTGGGTCACCTGAAATGGCGGAAAATGATTTTTTTCTTCAAAATTTATGTTCGGGTTTCAAAATTTATTTTGAGCCGACTATGATGTAATGAAATGTAAAATAAAAATAATTCTAAGTTTGGTCGGCCTTATTGGCTAAAATTCTGGAACCTTCCCTGGCGGTGGAAAATTGCCTATATAAGGAAGGCTGTATTATTGTCTTAGGCAGTTCAGAATAGTTCTGGGTAGTAGATCTGGGTATTGATTCGAGGCTTTGTCCTACAGAATATTGTAAGGGAATGCCCATGTGGCTTTGCATATTGTAATTCTGAAAGTTTGTAATTCCACATTTGTGGAGATAATAAGAAGCCAATTTTCTGTTCTTGCATATTGTTGTTGTTTCTCTATTTCTGTTATGTGTTTGTGGTATTAAGGGGAGCACCCTTCATCAAGTGGTATCAGAGCAGGAGTTCTTGAGTGTGTAAACAGATCGCTGACTGTGAGGCAGTTTGCACCAGGACCGTGGCTAGGGTTTCAGCGCGCATCACGAAAATGCCTCCACGAAGAGAACGTGGCGGAAGAGCTGGTGTTGTAACACCTGAGGTTAGAGAACTGCAGAGACAAGTGCGAGCATTGCAAGAAGAGATTCGCAGAGGAATGAATCTTAATGTCAGAGACGAAAGCGAGGATGAAGCTGAAGAAGAATATCAAGAAGGAGAAGTTGAAATTGTGAACCACGAGGAAGAAAGACTTTTTCGGGCGATTTCCAAGATTGGGAAAAGACCTAAGATTGAGGTTCCTACATTTTTTGGAAATCTTAACCCAGAGGAATTGATCGACTGGATCAATGAATGTGAGGAATATTTTGAGTATGAAGATGTTGAGGATCCTGATAGGGTCAAATTTGCGAAAGCCAGACTGAAAGGTCATGCGAAGATCTGGTGGCAAGAAATTCAATTGGAGCGAAATAGAAGAGGGAAAGATAAAATCACAAGATGGGATCGAATGGTGGATAAATTGAAGCGACAGTTCATTCCTGTTGATTATGAGCTTGATCTGCTAAAGAAAATGCAAAGTTTGAAGCAAGCAGGAAGATCTGTTCAGGAGTATACAGAGGAGTTCTATCGACTCCTCATCAGAACAGGCCATGCAGAAGCTGATAAGGAGAAAGTTGCCCGATACCTTAATGGGTTAAGGCCAAGCATTCAGGAGGAGTTGAATCTAGTTCGAATGAACAGTATTGAGGAGGCATACCAATTTGCCCTAAAAGTAGAGGAAAAGCTGAACAAAAAGTTCGAGAGCAGACAAAACGGAAGAGGTCGCGGTGGACGATCTGGTGGACGGTCATATGGTGGCCGAAATGAAGATTCGAAAAAGAAGGATGAGGCTAGTAGCAGTCAGAATCAGCGCGGAAATAATTCCAATCACTTCCAGGATCAGAATAATAGAGATCAAAGAGGAAGAGGAAGAGGACAAGGATCTGGAAGAGGAGGCTTCCGTGGAACATGTTTTCACTGTGGAGAAGAAGGTCATAGGGCATTTGAATGTCCTCAGCGCCAAGGTAGAACAGACAGGAGAAATGAAGGCCAGGCCAGAGTTGCGCATGTAGATGAAGATGCCAGATCATCAAATTCTGAAGATGCTGAAAGAGGAGAAACGTTGATTAACAGAAGAGTCCTGTTGAGTGGTGAGAATGAACCTGAGCAAAGGAGGAGCCTGTTTCGCACCAGGTGCAAGTGTGAAGGTAAATGTTGTGATGTGATCATTGATAGTGGAAGCACTGACAATTTGGTTTCAGAAGAGATGGTGACAAAGTTGAAGCTCAAGAGACAGAAACACCCACATCCATATCGGATTGCCTGGGTACAGGATGACCACAAGGTCATGGTCAATGAACAATGCCTAGTAAAGTTTAAGGTTGGCGGATACCAAGATGAGGTATTGTGTGATATCATATCTATGGATGCATGTCATATGTTGTTGGGTAGACCATGGCAGTTTGACAGATGTGCTGTACATGATGGTCATGCAAATACCTATTCCCTGACAAAGGATGGAGTGCGACATAAGCTAAAACCATTGAAGGAGACTGAAGAAAAGGTATGTGGTAATGCAAGGATAACTTTTGTGGATGGAAGAAATTTCCTAGATGGTATGAGGCATGAGCATGTATGTTTTGCTTTAATTCCAAAAGCTGGTAAAGAGGAAGTAGAAGATGTTCTTGTAGAAGTTGCAGATTTGTTGAATGAGTTTCAAGATATTGTATCCGATAACGTGCCTGACGGATTACCACCAGTCAGGAGGATCAGTCATCAGATGGACTTGATCCCAGGAGCGAGTTTGCCGAATAAGGCAGCACACAGAATGACACCTGCAGAAAGTGAGGAGTTGAACAGACAAGTACATGAACTGTTACAGAAAGGATTGATCCGTGAGAGTCTGAGTCCCTATGCTGTACCAGCAGTATTAGCACCAAAGAAGAATGGAGAATGGAGGATGTGTACAGATTCTAGGGCAATAAACAAGATCACAATCAAGTACAGGTTTCCATTGCCACGAATGGATGATATTATGGACTGTTTGAGTGGAGCTGTGTATTTCTCAAAGATAGATCTGAAAAGTGGATATCATCAGATTCGGATCAGAGAAGGAGATGAATGGAAGACTGCCTTCAAGACAAAGGAAGGACTATATGAGTGGTTAGTCATGCCTTTTGGGCTAACCAATGCACCGAGCACTTTCATGCGGCTCATGAACGAGGTTCTGAAAGAATTTCTAGGTAAGTTTGTCATTGTTTACCTAGATGATATTTTGATCTTTAGTAAGACATTGGATGAGCATATGATGCATATTCGTATGGTATTTGAGAAGCTGAGAGAAGAGAAATTGTTGATTAATTTGAAGAAGTGCAGTTTTGTGAAGAAAGAGTTGGTGTATTTGGGGTTTGTAGTTTCAGGAGAAGGTCTAAAAATGGACCCAGAGAAGGTACAGGCTATCCTTGAATGGCCTACTCCAAGGAATGCTACTGAGGTAAGATCTTTTCATGGTCTAGCTAGCTTTTACAGAAAGTTTATCAGAAATTTTAGCAGTATTTGTGGACCCTTGACTGAAACAATGAGAGGGGATAGAAAAGAGTTTAAGTGGACTAATGGGGCAGAAAAGAGTTTTCAATTGTTGAAACAAAAAGTTACAGAACAACCTGTTTTAGCACTTCCAGATTTTAATAAGGTGTTTCAAGTAGATTGTGATGCTAGTGGTATTGCAATAGGAGCTGTTATGAGCCAAGAAGGTAAACCTGTTGCTTATTTCAGTGAGAAATTAAATGATGCCAAGAGAAAATATTCTGTTTATGATCAGAAATTTTATGCTATAGTTCAGGCATTGAAAAAGTGGAGGCACTATCTGCTTCCTAAGGAGTTTGTTTTGTATACTGATCATCAAGCTTTGCAATATTTGAATAGTCAAGGAAAATTGAATCAAAGGCATTTGAAATGGGTTGAGTTTTTGCAAAGTTATACATTTGTTTTGAAACACAGGAGTGGAAAGTCTAATAGGGTTGCAGATGCTCTTAGCAGAAGGCAACTATTGCTGACAGAAATGCAGATTGAAGTGGTTGGGTTCAAGGAACTCAAGAATTTGTATCCAGAGGATCCTGATTTTGGTGAAGCTTGGAAAGCTTGTACGGAACCTGTTACTCTAGACAGGACGAAATGGCTGGATTTTATCATCCAAGATGATATGCTATTCAGAGGGAGCCACTTGTGCATTCCACGAAGTTCCATGAGGGAGAATCTCATCAAGGAGAAGCATAGTGGAGGACTGGCTGGACATTTTGGTCGTGATAAAACCCTTGCTTTGGTTGGTGAGAATTATTATTGGCCACAATTGCAGCAAGATGTGAAGAAGTTTGTACAGAGTTGCAGAGTATGTCAGATGGCGAAAGGAGTGAAGCAGAATACAGGATTGTATCAGCCATTACCTGTACCAGAGAAGCCTTGGGAGGATATCAGCATGGACTTTGTTCTTGGTTTACCGAGGACTCAGCGGGGGCACGATTCAATTTTTGTGGTGGTTGATAGATTTTCAAAGATGGCACATTTCATTCCCTGCAAGAAGACTAATGATGTTGTTCATGTAGCAGAATTGTTTTTCAGAGAAGTAGTGAGACTTCATGGTTTGCCAAAGACCATAGTTTCAGATCGGGACACTAAGTTTGTTGGATATTTCTGGCGTACATTGTGGAAGAAGTTAAAGACAGATTTGAAGTTCAGTTCATCACATCATCCACAGACTGATGGACAAACAGAGGTGGTGAATAGGAGTTTGGGAAATTTGCTGAGATGTTTGGTTGGAGATAAGCCAACAGGATGGGATTTGATTTTACCACAGGCAGAATTTGCATACAATAATTCTGTCAACAGGAGCACTGGTAAATCACCATTCCAGATTGTATATGGAAGTAGTCCAAGAAATGCATCTGAATTGAGGAAGATAGATAAAGGAGAAATAAGTAGTGCTGAAGCTGAGGATTTTGCAGAACACTTGAAGAACATCCATGAGGAGGTGAGGAAGCATATTACCAAGATGAACGCACAGTATAAGGCTAAGGCAGATGAGAAAAGGAGGTATAAGGAATTTCAAGTTGGTGATGAAGTCATGGTTCATTTGCGGAAGGAGCGGTTTCCAGTTGGTACATATAACAAGTTGAAAATGAAGAAGTTTGGACCATGTAGGATACTGAAGAAACATGATTCAGGAAACGCATATGAGGTAGAATTGCCTACTGAGCTAAATATTTCACCAGTGTTTAATATTTCAGACCTGACAGAGTATCATGAAGGAGGTGTTGAAGATGAGATCACAGCAGCACAGTGGAGTATTCCAGCAACTAGTTCAGACACTAAGGAGATCGAAGATATACTGGACAGTCGTATTGGCAGAAGCACAAGGAACAGGATATATGAAGAATATCTGGTCAAGTGGAAAGGACGACCTGTTGAAGATTCATCATGGCTGACAATGGAGGAGATTAGCCGTCTTGGTTTTCCTCTGCACACCTGAGTCGTGACAGGGTCACTTCTCAAATTACCCCGGGTGTCTGATATAGGAGCATCCTGGGTGTAAGAGCAATCTTGCATCACCCAAAAATATTTCTATTTTTATATTCAATAAGGGCTATTTTGTGCAGAGCTGCTATTTATGGAAAGTTACTATTTTTGGTAATTTTCGTATGTGCTCATAATGATCTGATTTCTTTCTTGGAGGTTCATTTTGGTCATACAAGTCTGCCAGTAAAGTTTCATTGCCAGATCAAGTGTATATTGGAAGATATTGAAGATTTTCGGTATTGGCAGCAGGGGACAGAAACTTTGAACTCAGTTTTGAAGGCTTTAGAGGCCCTGGATGAGGTCGAATTTTGGGCTGAATGAAGCTTGCCTAATTCAGGCGTTGTAGAGCTCCTCGCGCCCTTTCTGAAATGGAGTTACAATAGTCAATCGGGTCAACTGGTGATGACTTATGGTCTTCGGAAGTTGGGTCACCTGAAATGGCGGAAAATGATTTTTTTCTTCAAAATTTATGTTCGGGTTTCAAAATTTATTTTGAGCCGACTATGATGTAATGAAATGTAAAATAAAAATAATTCTAAGTTTGGTCGGCCTTATTGGCTAAAATTCTGGAACCTTCCCAGGCGGTGGAAAATTGCCTATATAAGGAAGGCTGTATTATTGTCTTAGGCAGTTCAGAATAGTTCTGGGTAGTAGATCTGGGTATTGATTCGAGGCTTTGTCCTACAGAATATTGTAAGGGAATGCCCATGTGGCTTTGCATATTGTAATTCTGAAAGTTTGTAATTCCACATTTGTGGAGATAATAAGAAGCCAATTTTCTGTTCTTGCATATTGTTGTTGTTTCTCTATTTCTGTTATGTGTTTGTGGTATTAAGGGGAGCACCCTTCATCATAAAGTTAGTAATGTGATATCTTTGAAAAGTAATACTAAATCATTGCAATTGCATTACATGTTAGAAGAGATGATAATGAATGATTCATTGAGATTGGTTTCCCTAATCATTTGAGTAGTGATAAAAATAAGTTTATGAAACTTGAAAAATATGATGGTGGTTCTTGTAGATTTGGAGATGATTAGAACATAAAAAATGTTCAAGTAGGTTATATTAAATTTGATGGAAAACTTAATACCTTTTAAGTATTGTAAAGATGTGTAAGAATGGTAATAACATTGTGTAAGAATGGTAATAACATTGTGTAAGATGTATAAGAATATTAATAACCCTCTACTTATTCATCCTATGAGATACTAGCATCTACATTAACATAATGGGCCTTCTTAAAAAAAAAATTTCTTATACATTATTCTAGATATCTAATAGCTATATGAGAAACCTTTCCACATCTAAAACATTTAAGAAGTAAGATACCTTTATACTTACAAGTACTTTCTTCAACCTTCTTAAAAAAATTTCTTCCACTTCTTCTATTGGTTCTTACCATTTTGTTCTTCTATGTCATTTTAGGCATAAGGTTCGGGTTTCCTTTCCCTTTTATTTCCTTATTTCTCTCCACAAAAGCATTTTTGGACATAAAAGGAAGGAGAGTAAGAATGTTCTTCATAAAGGGATTATTTTTCTTATTGTGGATCATGCCAAGAAGATTTCTCCTCTTAGCCCGATTCCTCCTCAGATTATGGGTGGTGGGTCTCCTAAGAGTTTGGAAAAAGAGGTAGGGATGATGTGTGCAACAAGGGGTCAACCTCTAAAAAGTTGAAACTTGTGAAGAAAAGTTTCATGGAGACTGAATCAGAGGGGGAAAGTATCGAGGGGTTTTCAGATATGAAAGACCATTCTTAGAAAAGAACCAATGATGACAGTAAGGACACTTTGTCTGTTACTCATAGTTAGGTGAAAGCGGAGGGTGATAAAAATATTAAGACCGCTATGGAAATGGAAGAGAAGAATGACCCTAGTGGTGAGAAAGTTCCTATCTTGGTCGATTATGACTATTCTAATACATGATGTTCCTCTATCCCCACATAAAGAAGCCACCATGGATGTGTTTTTGGACAAAAAAGGAAAAGATGTGAGATTTTAAGAGACTATTCTAGAAAAGGAGATTCCCTCCTCTTCTGGAAATATTCCTTTCTTGAAGGTTGTTGACATACAGGATTTAAATGTTCAGCTTCTCAAGGAAGACCTGGAGGATAAAATTGATCCCTCGTTTGGAGTCCTGCAAACAGAAAAAGCTATGTGTATGTACTCCTTCCGTTTGGTTAAATGGTTTTTTTATGAAATCAAGACTCTAAGTCTTAACTTTAGATTCCTTACTACCACATTTAATAATATCCAGGAGAGGCTGGACGATGGGTCTGATTGGAAGGACAAAGCTATAGAGAACGGGGATGACAAGAAGATGAGTCTGCTACTGGAGAAAGTGGATAAAATAGAGTCTACTCTAGAGAAGCTTCTCTTAGACAATAATTTGTTTATGGGGACTACAGCCAAGTGCATCACAACATCAAGCAGAAGCTAAACGTGGGGTCCCGTGTGAAGATTGAAGATACCAAAGATGATGATGAGAACTAGACTTGGTTAGGCAAGCGTACTAGATCTGATAAGAAGAAGAAGATTTAGGATAGGATTTTGGAGCTCTCTGATCTCAATGTTTCCATTAGGAAGATGTCTAATGTTAAAAAAGACATGCAGGTAACTCTGGTGGAGTTTTCCTAGTATATTGTTATTTTATGTTTGTTGTTTTTGTCTGTATTTCTATTGTTGGGTGTCCATTTTTGGTTATTGGCTTTTGGTTGGTTTTGTTGTTGTGTTTCAGGTCTGATGGTGGGCTTAATGTCTAATCTTTCATTATAATTTTGTATGGGTTTTTGGGTCCCCCCAAAACCTATTTTTACGAGTAATAAAAAATGTTTTCTTTTAGGATGGTGGTTGTCAAATCCGAAATGGATATGAAATCATTATTTCTTCTAGAAAAAAAACTAGATGAAATATGTATCAATTGGATACTTCTACAAGGAATTGATTGTTATCACAAATCAATGAAATCTAGCTATGACATCAAAGGATGCATCAAATCAATTTTTCCAATTTGGTGAACATTATCTTCATAAGAGAAGTAAGAGAGCTTCCAAGATTAACTAAAATAGATGATAATGTTTGTAGAGAATGTCAAGTGGAAACATAGACAAATGGAACTTTCATAGGAAAAGAAAAATATACAACCAAACTTGTATGAGATAAAATATATCCTTTATGTATAGAAGAGTTGGAGAAGGTAAGATCTTCTTCTTAACCCCAAATTCCCAAAGGAAAGATCCAAATTGATTAACCACAAGAAAATGGTCAGTGCAAAAATTAATGAATCAATGAAGAATATGAAGAAAGAGAAAAATATTGCATTCCATTATGGAAGAGAGTATTGAAATATTAATTGAAATTAATTGAAGAAAAATACAAACCTCAAAATATAGCAAATCTAGAAATTGCTATTTTCTGGTGTCTATATTGAGTTTATGTAAATTCTGTAATCGGATCAAGAACTGAAACACAAAGATGGAGAAAACCCAAAAATCTTTTACTTATCTGAACTAGGTCGACCTTGACCCCTTTATGTCAACCTTGACCCAAATAGAACAATTCATCTTACTTATGTTAAAAAAATCTTGTAGAGGATTCAAATCCTTGAATCCACAAGTAAGAATGCTCCAAATGAATGTAGAATTGTAGGATGTAGGATGTCTCAAATCAATTGCATTTAGATCTTCAACACCAATCTTGAATGGATCTTGGATTAGGAAGAAGCTTGAATGGGTATGGAGAGATGTTTAACAAGAGGGCTCCATAGAGATTGAATCCTTCAATGGCTACAAATCGATCTCCTTGATGAATTGGATCTTGAATGCTTGAATGCTTGGTTGATAATTTCTTGATCACTTCATTTCACCTTATGATTGATTTTTTGATGGATTCTTGATGGATGATTGATTGATGATGGATTGAAATGAGAGGAGAAGGCTTCCTTATATACTAGTCTAGGGAAAAAACATCTAAAAAGGCTGACATAGGAGAAATAAATTCACATTAAGCCTATACCCTTATAACTGGACCTAAATTAAATATCATTTAAGAGTTTACCATTCTGAAGCTCGAAACAGCCATCTCGAAAGTGGGAAATAAATCTTTCCGAAACCCAACATCCGAAAACCTTCAAAATTTAAAATTTGGACCCTGGGTTAGACTCAAGGTTGATCCTGACCTAGGTCAAGGTCAAGGTCGACCGTGACCTAGGTCAGGATTGAGGTTGACCTTGACCTAGAAGGTCGACCCTAACCATGAGGTCATAAATTTCAAATTCTCAAAGCAGGATGCGAGAAACAGGTAGAAAAGAAGTGGAAAATAGGGCAGGATAGGGGAAAAAGCCAAATCCATGTCAAAATCCCATTCAAGGCATTTTCCATGACCCCAAACCACTTACTTGAAGGGCTAAACTAGTTCTAAATGGAAGTGCTTCCATTTTCCAGCAATACAAGACTATTGGATTTGGTACACGTAGACATATGTTGTCCAACTAGAATAAGGAGTACTAAAGGTGAGAGGTATTTTAAGCTCTTAATTGGTGATCATTCTAGAATGAGCTGGGCTACATTCTCAATAGAAAAAAATGAGGCATTAGAAAATTTCAAGATATTAAAAGCTAGTGTTGAAAATGAAGTTTATAAAAAAATCAAATTCTTAAGATATAATAGAAGAGGATAGTTTTTTAATCATGAATTTAACATATTTTGTGAGATGCATGGGATTAGAAGAAAATTATCCATTCCTGGGACACCACAACAAAATAGTATTATGAAGAGAATGAGCTAGACTACAAGTAGGATATGAATCTCATGAATCCAAATGTAGAGAATCAAAGTGAAGGAAATATAAGAGGATAAGTAGAGAGAAAACTAGAATGACCCAAAATCTCTATCAAAAACTCCAAAATATGTACAAGGAAACCACTCACAAATATAGATCTTTAGAGGTAAGAATAAAGAAATCATTACCAAAAGAAAGCCTGCTAAGAAAAAATAAATTCTACTATGTTTACTTTCTAAGATTGAAAATAAGATAGTCAAAGAAGCTTATAGTGACAAGATCTAGATGAATGAAATCAAAGAAGAACTAGATTAGGTTGAGCGAAATAAGAATTGGGAAATAGTTACCAAACCAAAATAATGAAGTGTTATTAGAACAAAATGGGTGTTCCAGAATTAAATAGATGAATATGGATGGTATGGGAGGAATGAGGCAAGATTTATATACAAAGGGTATACTAAGGTTTAGGGCATTCATTTTGAAGAAAAAAATGCTCCTATTTCCCAAATAGAAGCTAATAGAATATTCTTGGTATTTGTAATGTTTAAACATTTCAAAGTCTATTAGATGGATTTAAAGTGAATAGTTTTAATAGATAACTAAGATAAGTTTACACTAAATGATTTGAACAATTTAAGTTGCCAAATAATTTGGATATTGCTAGAAAACTAAAGAAGGTTATGTATGGGTTGAAGTAATCTCTTAGAGCTTGGTACAGAAGACTTGATAAGTATTTAATAGATCAAAATTTTCATAAAAAAACTTACTAGAAGAAATTTTTATTTCAAATTTGAATTAGAAAAAATTCCTAGTGGTTGTGGTTTATGCAGATGAATTAATATTTGGAGTAGATAATGACATTTACAAAAAAATGCTAGTGAGATACAAAATGAATTTAAAGTAGCCATGATTGGTGAATATACATTTTTTCTTGGATTTCAAGTAAATCATAATAATGAAGGTATTTGTATTTCTATGTCAAAGTGTATTGATGAAGGGTGCTCCCCCTTAATACCACAAAAACATAACAGAAATAGAGAAACAACAACAATAATATGCAAGAACAGAAAATTGGCTTCTTATTATCTCCACAAATGTGGAATTACAAACTTTTAGAATTACAATATGCAAATCCACATGGGCATTCCCTTACAATATTCTATAGGACAAAGCCTCGAATCAATACCCAGATCTACTATCCAGAACTGCCCTAGACAACACTACGGGCCTTCTTTATATAGGCAATTTCCACCGCCCGAGAAGGTTCTAGAAATTTAGCCCTTAGGGCTGACCAAACTTAGAATTATTTTATTTTACAATTTATTACATCAAAGGTGGCTCAAAATGAGTTTTGAAACCCAAACAAAAATTTTGAAGAAAAATTATTTTTCACCATTTCAGGTGACCCAACTTCCGAAGACCATAAGTCATCACCCGTTGACTTGATTGGCTATTATAACCCCATTCTGAAAATGCCACGAAGTGCTCTACAGGGTTGACCCATGCAAAGCACTCATCACCCAAATTTTCAACCTCATTTGGGGCCTCTAAAGCCTTTAAAAATGAGTTTGAAGTTTCTGTACCCTGCTGCCAATACCAAAAATCTTCAATATCTTCAAAACTAGACCTGATCTAGCCATGAAACTTTGTTGGCAAGCTGATATGACCGAGATGAACCTCCATATGTAAAATTAGAACATTCTAAGATCGTAAGACCAACTTACTAAAAATAGCAAGTTTCTATAAATAGCAACTCTTCACAAGATAGCCCTTATTGAATACAAAAATAGAAATATTTTTGGGTGATGCAAGATTGCTCTTACACCCAAGATGCTCCTACATTAGACACCCAGGGTAATTTGAGAAGTGACCCTATCACGACTCAAGTTTGCAGAGGAAAACCAAGATGGTTAACCTCCTCCTTTGTTAGCCATGATGAATCTTCAACGGGTCATCCTTTCCATTTGACCAAATACTCTTCATATGTCCTATTCCTTGTGCTTCTGCCAACATGACTATCCAGTATGTCTTCAATCTCCTTGATATCTGGACTAGTTACTGGAATACTCCACTATGCTGCTGCAACCTCATCTTCAACACCTCCTTCATGATACTCTGTCAAATCTGAAATGTTAAACACTAGTGAAATATTCAGCTCACTAGGCAATTCTACCTCATATGCATTTCCTGAATCATGCTTCTTTAATATCTTACATGGTCCAAACTTCTTCATTTTCAGCTTGTTATATGTACCAACCAGAAATCACTCCTTCCGCAAATGAACCGTGACTTCATCTCCAACCTAAAATTCCTTATGCCTCCTTTTCTCATCTGCCTTAGCCTTATACTACGCATTCATCTTGGTAATATGCTTCCTCACCTCCTCATGGATGTTCTCCAAGTGTTCTACAAAATCTTCAGCTTCAACACTACTTATTTCTCCTTTATCTATCTTTCTCAATTCAAATGCAGTTCTTGGACTACTTCCATATAAAATCTAGAATGGTGATTTACCAGTGCTTCTATTGACAGAATTATTGTATGCAAATTCTGCCTGTGGTAAAATCAAATCCCATCCTATCAGCTTATCTCCAACCAAACATCTTAGAAAATTTTCCAAACTTCTATTCACCACCTCTGTCTATCCATCAGTCTGTGGATGATGTGATGAACTAAACTTCAAATCTTTCTTCAACTTCTTCCACAATGTCCACCAGAAATATCCAACAAACTTAGTATCTCGATTTAACACTATGGTCTTTGGAAAACCATGTAGTCTCACCACTTCTCTAAAAAACAATTCTACTACATGAACAACATCATTAGTCTTCTTACAGGGAAGAAAATGTGCCATCTTCAAAAATCTGTCAACTACTACAAAAATTGAATGATGTCCCCACTGTGTCCTCGGTAAACCAAGAACAAAGTCCATACTGATATCCTCCCAAGGCTTCTCTGGTATAGGTAATGGCTGATACAACCCTGTATTCTGCTTCACTCCTTTTTCCATTTGACATACTCTGCAACTCTGTACAAACTTCTTCACATCTTGCTGTAACTGTGGCCAATAATAATTTTCACTAACCAAAGCAAGGGTTTTATCACGACCAAAATATCCAGCCAATCCTCCACTATGCTTCTCTTTGATGAGATTCTCCCTCATATAACTTCTTGGAATGCACAACTGACTCCCTCTGAATAGCATATCATCCTAGATGATAAAATCCAGCCACTTCGTCCTATCTAGAGTAACAGGTTCTTTACAAGCTTTCCAAGCTCCACCAAAATCAGGATCCTCTGGATACAAATTCTTGAGTTCCTTGAACCCAACCACCTCAATCTACATCTCTGTCAGCAATAGTTTCCTTCTGCTAAGAGCATCTGCAACCCTATTAGACTTTCCACTTCTGTGTTTCAAAAAAAATGTATAACTCTGCAAAAACTCAACCCATTTCAAATGCCTCTAATTCAACTTTCCTTGACTATTCAAATATTGCAACACTTGATGATCAGTATACAAAACAAACTCCTTAGGAAGTAGATAATGTCTCCACTTCTTTAATGCCTAAACTATAGCATAAAATTCCTGATCATAAATAGAATACTTCCTCTTGGCATCATTTAACTTCTCACTGAAATAAGCAATAGGTTTACCTTCTTGGCTCATAATAGCTCCTATTGCAGTACCACTAGCATCACAATCTACTTGAAACACCTTATTAAAATCTGGAAGTGCTAAAACAGGTTGTTCTGTAAGTTTTTGTTTCAACAATTGAAAACTCTTTTTTGCCCCATTAGTCCACTTAAACTCTTTTCTATCCCCTCTCATTGTTTCAGTCAAGAGACCACAAATACTGCTAAAATTTCTGATAAACTTTCTATAAAAACTAGCCAAACCATGAAAAGATCTTACCTTAGTTGCACTCCTCAAAGTAGGCCATTCAAGGATAGCCTGTACTTTCTCTGGGTCCATTTTTAGACCTTCTACTGAAACTACAAATCCCAAATACACTAACTCTTTCTTCACAAAACTACACTTCTTCAAATTAATCAATAATTTCTCATCTCTCAACTTCTCAAACACCATACAAATATGCATCATATGTTCCTCCAATGTCTTGCTAAAAATCAAAATATCATCTAGGTAAACAATGACAAACTTACCCAGAAATTCTTTTAGAACCTCGTTCATGAGCCGCATGAAAGTGCTCGGTGCATTGGTTAGCCCAAAAGGCATGACTAACCACTCATACAGTCCTTCCTTTGTCTTGAAGGTAGTCTTCCATTCATCTCCTTCTCTGATCCGAATCTAGTGATATCCACTCTTCAGATCTATCTTTGAGAAATACAGAGCTCCACTCAAACAGTCCATAATATCATCCATTCGTGGCAATGGAAACTTATACTTGATTGTGATCTTATTTATTGCTCTGGAATCTGTACACATCCTCCATTCTCCATTCTTCTTTGGCTTTAATATCACTGGTACAGCATAGGGACTCAGACTCTCTCGGATCAACCCCTTCTACAATAACTCGTGTACTTGTCTGTTCAACTCTTCACTTTCTGCTGGTGTCATTCTGTGTGCTACCTTGTTTGGCAAATTGGCTCCTGGAATCAAATCCATCTGATGACTAATCTTCCTTACCGATGGTAATCCATCAGGTACATTATCAGATACAATATCCTAAAACTCATTCAATAAATTTGCAACCTCTATAGGTACGTCCTCTACTTCCTCTTTACCAGCTTTTGGAATTAAAGCAAAACACACATGCTCATGCCTCATACCATCTAGGAATTTTCTTCCATCAACAAAAGTTATTCTTGCATTACCACATACCTTTTCTTTAGTCTCCTTCAATGGCTTTAGCTTATGTTGCACTCCATCCTTTGTCAAGGAATAGGTATTCGCACAACCATCGTGTACAACACATCTATCAAACTGCCATGGTCTATCCAACAACATATGACATGCATCCATAGAGATGATATCACATAGTAGCTCATCTTGGTACCCACCGATCTTGAACTTTACCAGGCACTGGTCACTGACCATGACCTTGTGGTCATCCTGCACCTAGGCAATCCGATATGGATGTGGGTGTTTCTATCTCTTGAGCTTCAACTTTGTCACCATCTCTTCTGACACCAAATTGTCAGTGCTTCCACTATCAATAATCACATCATAGCATTTACCCTCACACTTGCATCTAGTGCAAAACAGGCTCCTCCTTTGTTCAGGTTCATTCTCACCACTCAACAAGACTCTTCTATTAATTAGCATTTCTCCTCTTTCAGCATCTTCAAAATTTGATGATCTAGCATCTTCATCTACATGTGCAACTCTGGCCTGGCCTTCATTTCTCCTATCTATTCTGCCTTGGCACTGAGGACATTCAAATGCCCTATGACCTTCTTCTCCATAGTGAAAACATGTTCCACAGAAGCCTCCTCTTCCAGATCCTTGTCCTCTTCCTCTTCCTCTCTGATCTCTATTATTCTGATCTTGGAAATGACTGAAATTGTTTCCTCTCTGATTCTGGTTGCTACTGGCCTCATCCTTCTTTTTCGGATCTTCATTTCGGCCACCATATGACCATCCACCAGATCTTCCACCACGACCTCTTCCATTTTGTTTTCTCTCAAACTTCTTGTTCAATTTTTCCTCTACTTTTAGGTCAACTGGTATGCCTCCTCAATATTGTTCACCCAAACCAGATTCAACTCCTCCTAAATGCTTGGCCTTAACCCATTAAGGTATTAGGCAACTTTCTCCTTATCAGCTTCTGCATGGCCTATTCTGATGAGGAGTCGATAGAACTCCTCCGTATACTCCTGAACAGATCTTCCTGCTTACTTCAAACTTTGCATTTTCTTTAGTAGGTCAAACTCATAATCAAAAGGAATGAACTATCACTTCAATTTATCCACCATCTGATCCCATCTTATGATTTTATCTTTCCCCCTTCTATTTCACTCTAATTGAATTTCTTGCCACCAGATCTTCGCATGACCTTTCAGTCTGGCCTTCACAAATTTGACCCTATCAGGATCCTCAACATCTTCATACTCAAAATATTCCTCACATTCATTGATCCAGTTGATCAATTCCTCTGGGTTAAGATTTCTAGAAAATGTAGGAACCTCAATCTTAGGTCTTTTCCCAATCTTGGAAATCGCCCGAAAAAGTCTTTCTTCCTCTTGATTCACAACTTCAGCTTCTCCTTCTTGATATTCTTCTTCGACTTCATCCTCACTTTTGTCTCTGACATTAAGATTCATTCCTCTATGAATCTCATCTTACAATGCTCGCACTTGTGTCTACAGCTCTCTAACCTCAGGTATCATAGCACCAGCTCTTCTGCCATGTTCTCTTCATGGAGGCATTTTCGTGATGCACGCTAAAACCCTAACCACGGTCCTGGTGCAAACTGCCTCACAGTCGGTGATCTATTTACACACTCAAGAACCTGGCTCTGATACCACTTGATGAAGGGTGCTCCCCCTTAATACCACAAACACATAACAGAAATAGAGAAACAACAACAATAATATGCACGAACAAAAAATTAGCTTCTTATTATCTCCACAAATGTGGAATTACAAACTTTCAGAATTACAATATGCAAATCCACATGGGCATTCCCTTCCAATATTCTATAGGACAAAGCCTCGAATCAATACCCAGAACTTTCCTAGACAACACTACGCGCCTTCTTTATATAGGCAATTTCCACCGCCAGAGAAGTTTCTAGAAATTTAGCCCTTAGGGCTGACCAAACTTAGAATTATTTTATTTTACAATTTATTACATCAAAGTTGGCTCAAAATGAGTTTTGAAACACAAACAGAAATTTTGAAGAAAAATTATTTTCTGCCATTTCAGGTGACCCAACTTCCGAAGACCATAAGTCATCACCCGTTGACCCGATTGGCTATTATAACCCCATTCTGGAAATGCCACAAAGTGCTCTATAGGCTTGACTTGTGCAAAGCACCCATCACCCAAATTTTCAACCTCATCCGGGGCCTCTAAAGCCTTCAAAACTGAGTTCAAAGTTTCTGTACCCTGCTGCCAATACTGAAAATCTTTAATATCTTCGAAACTAGACCTGATCTAGCCATGAAACTTTGCTAGCAGGCTGATATGACTAAGATGAACCTCCATATGTAAAATTAGAACATTCTAAGATCGTAAGACCAACTTACTAAAAATAGAAAGTTTCCATAAATAGCATCTCTGCAAAGGATAGCCCTTATTGAATACAAAAATAGAAATATTTTTGGGTGATGCAAGATTGCTCTTAAACCCAGGATGCTCCTGCATCATGTATTAGAGAGTTTCTAAATATGCTTAGATTAGAAATAAAAAAATTGGTGTGTACTTCTTTGACTATCAAATGCAAGTTGAACAAAGAAGATAAATCCCACAAGGTAGATGCAAGAAAATATAAATCAATGATCAAAGGAATTCTTAATGTGATAACTAATAGATTAGATATTATGTATGTTATATGTTTGGAAAGTAGATTTCAACAAGAAGCAAGATGAACACATGTTTTTTATTAAGTAAAACAAGTTTTACAGGGTGCCTGAAACCCACAAGTCTCGATCAAAAGAAAGAAAACCAAATAGAACAAGAAAGAGTAGGCCATAGAAAGGCCAGGGAAGGAAGACCACAATAGAGTAGGATAGGCAAGGCTGGATAAATTTAGGGCACCGTCCAGAAAATATAACAGAAGGAGGGACCGAACAAAGAGTGGCAGAAGAGGAACAGCTGCCCTCAACCACCAAACAAGGGGCTAAGGTTGTAAGATTGCTCCTTCGATGCACTGGAGTCAATCCTTATCTAGTATGCTCTTCACATCAATGGGAAATTCATCCCCTTTATTCAAAATATGCTTAGCATCATTTTTGACAACCAAGTTGGCAAACCAATCAGCCACACCATTAGCTTCCCTGTACGCATGGGTAATGTACACCTTGTCAAAGCTTTTAGAATGGCCCTAGTTTTCATGATTATGTTAGCTATGGACCAAGAGGGAGGGTGAGTGAGGTTGAGGCAATTGATGATGTTAATTGAATTGCCTTCCAACCAGAGCCACGTAACTCCTTGATCTTTCACAAGTTTGGTAATTTGAAGGGTTGCATTAGCTTCAACATAGTGATTCATCTAGCCACCCAAGGGGAAGCTAACAACTGTCGTGCCAATTCCAAAGTTGTTCCTAATAATACCTCCACTGCCAGCTTGGCCAAGGTTCCCTTTCACCACACCATCAAAGTTGGCTTTGGTCCAACCAGTTGGAGGACTAGTCCACATATAGTTCCTTCTCTTATCCTGTGTAGTAGCATGGGTTATTCCTGAAAAGGGGTTAGGTTTACCACAATAGAAGAAATTTTCTTTAACTACATGAGTGATTTTTTCAAAAATAATTTTAGGAGTAGAGTTGTCATGAAGATGTGGTTGTTGTGCTCCTTCCAGATCCTCCAACAAAAATGAGGGAGAATCCAAGTACAGAGAAGCCTGAACTCTTGATCAAACCTATTGAAGGCCCATTGAGAGAAGAGATCACTGAAAGATAGGGGGAAGCACCATGAAAGATTCAAGGCTGAAAAGATGAGATGCCAGATATGACTGGCAAAGGAGAAATGGATGAAAAGGTGATCCACAGTTTTCTCTTGACATTTACAAAGAATGCATCTATTGGTGAACTAGAATCTGTGCTTGATGAGGTTGTCCATAGTGAGGATATGATTCTGTAGTAGGAGCCAAAAGAAGACATTGATTTTAGGCGTAAGACCAAGGATCCAAACTTTGGCCCATAGTGGGTTTAAGTCATTGACTTGAGTATTCGGTGAGGAATAGGTGGAGGTTTCTATATAATCCTCACCCGAAGAGTCCTCCCAGATGATCTTGTCCTACTTGGGAGAAAGGGAGATCACATTGAGGGCCATCATAAAAGGGGCTAGATCATGGGAGATCTGAGTGAGATCCACCCAATTATCATTCCTTCTATAGTTGCAAACCTACGTACCAAAGGTTTGAGAATAGGCTTGTCTCCAGGTGTAAAAAGTATCAATGTTTCTCAAACTACCCATCTAAAGCCAGTTGTCCTTCCAGAAATTGATAGAATGGCCATTACCAATTTTCCACTTGGCCCTGGATTTAGCTATCTCTTTGGCACCAAGGAGACCATTCTAAATAACAAAGCCTTTAGGGGACTCCGTTTCTTCAAAAAAATTATGGATAGAATTATGCTAGAGGTATTTCTCTTCAAAGGTGTCCCTCCACTCACCAGTGCTGTTAAAAATTCTCCAAATTTGTTTCGCTTGAAGGGCTTTGTTGAAAGGTCTCAACTTCCTTAAGCCAAGGCCACCAGCAATTTTAGGCTGACACACTTTCTCCCAGGCAATGAGGGGAATACACTTGTGACCCTCATCTCCAAACCAAAGGAATCTTTTCTAGATTCTTTCCATGGCTTCTGTAGCTTTGGCCGGAATGGGGAAGAGGCTAAGGGCATAGGTGGGTAGGTTTTGTAGAGTGGACTTTACCAGTTGGAGCTTACTTTCCTAGCTGAGGATGACCCCTTTCCAACTAGAAAGCTTCATGTTAAATATGTCAATCAATTTATTCCAGAAGGCTTCTAGAGGTTTGACACCTAAGGGCAGCCCCAAGTAGGTTGAGGGTAAGGTATCAATACCACAACCCAAAATTTGAGCAATTTTCCTCTATCTTTCTTCAAGAACGTTGATAAAGAAGAGAGCACTTTTATTCCAGTTGATAAATTGGCCTATAGCCCTAGTGTAGTTCTTGAGAATATCCATCACCACTCTAGCCTCACCCACCGAAGCCTCACCCCCAAGAATGGTGTCATCCATGAATTGCTGATGTGTAAAAACAAGGTCATCAAATGAGGGTTTGATGCCTTTCATGTCCCCATTCAATTTGGATGCCAAAATAGATCTTCCAAGGCATTCAAAAATAATAATAAAGAGAATGGGGGAGAGAGGGTCCCCTTGTCTTAGACCCCTTGAGGGTTTGAAGAAAGTAGATGGAGAACCATTAATCATGACAGCCAATGAAGGGGTCAAGATTATTTAAAGGAGGAGCTTACAGGAATTGGAGTTGAAACCAAAACCTCCTAGGACTTTCAGAAGAAACTGCTAGTCCACCCGGTCATAGGCCTTGGATAGGCCAAGTTTGAGAAGAAAGCCTTCCCTTTTTCCTTCCTCTAACGAGTGTATGACTTCATGCACCATCATAATGGAGTCCAAAATCTACCTGCAGGGCACAAAGCCAGATTGCTGCTACGAGATCAGGGAAGGGAGGATATTGAGAATCCTAATGGTAATAACCTTGGAGATAATCTTAAGGAAGGAATTACATAGGCTTATGGGTCTGAATTTCTCAAAGGATTCTACTCCTGAGGTCTTGGGAATTAGCACCAGGAAGGTGGCATTGAGTTCTTTGAGGAGATTCTTCGAGCCAAAAAATTCTTACACAACTTGAATCACATCGTCTTTCACAACATCCCAATAAAGGTGAAAGAAGAACATTGGGAAGCCATTCAGGCTTGGGGATTTGTCTCCTAGAAGAGAATCTAGAGCTTTCTTAACTTCAATCAAATCTAGAATAGAACATAAGTCTTTATTTTGAAGATCAGTAATGATTCTTGGTATGTTATCCAGGAGAGAGGTCTGGTCTTGATCAGATAATCCCTAATTTTTAGAAAGGAGCTAAGAAAAGTAAGAGATGGCCTCATCAGCAATTTATTTGTCTTCCTCTAGTGACTGGTCTCCCTTCTTGATGCTACTAATCATGTTGGCTGCTCTGTGCCTCATGGTGGAAACATGGAAAAAAATGAGTATTTCTATCTCCTTCCTTGAGCCAGATGGACCTCAATCTTTGTTTCTAGAAACCTTCCTCCTGTCCAATTATGTTATGGTACTCTGAGAGAATGCATTTCTCTTTTTGTAGTCTTTCATCATCATAGCCCTATTTCTAAATTTCATCTTGGATACAATTAAGATCACTGAGAGTCTTATCTTTAGAGGTAAAGATGTGATCGAATTCCTCTCAGTTCCATTTTTTAACATTGCATTTAATGTTCCTTAGTTTTTTAGCCACTCTGAACATGGTTGTGCCCTCCACATCGATGTTCCACCACTCTTTGACTTTATTAAGAAGGTTAGGATGGGAGACCCACATCTTTTCAAATCTAAAGAGAAAATTCCTTCTCTTATCAGTCTGGTTTAGAGAAAGTACAATGGGGAGAATGGTCTGAGCCAGCGTGAACTAAGGTAGAAAGGTTAAGACTGTAGCTATTCAGCCAATCCAAATACACCAGGGCCCTGTCTAGATGAACTTGTATGCATTCCCTTCCAGTATGCCTATTAGACCAAGGTGAACTCAGCCCCGAGAAGATCCATGTCCAACAGGGCTAGGTCATTGATGAGATCCATTAGATCTTGTCTTCTTTCAGAGTCCGGTGCAATTTCTCCCTTTTTTTCCCCTTCTTTGAGAGGGGTGTTGAAATCCCCCATTATGATACCTTTCAACTAGTTAAATTGGGCAATGATGGAGATAATCTTACTCCAATAGATCTTTCTATCTCTTTTAGAGTTAGGAGCATAAATATTCAAAATAAACCACCTTTCATTATCTTTAATTCTAGTGAAATGCATAAGAAGAAGATTACCTCCTTCATGGATGACTTCAGCTCTGAAGTGATGTGAGTTCCACATTGTGATAAGGCCCCTAGAGGCTCCCTCTAAGCTAGTGGCTTTGTTCTCCATGGCTTTACTAAACTTTATTTTCTCTAACTTGTCCTTCTGCATTTTAGTTTCTTGGATTAAGAAAATGTCCTGGTCTGTGATCTCTAATCATATTTCTAATGACATCCTACTTGTGTGAGCTATTAAACCCATAAATATTCCAAGAGATGACTTTCATTTATTGATGGAGGAGCCATTAACTTGGATAGAAACCTAGTTTTCCATCCATTTGTTTCAAGCTTGCTTCTTCTTTCCTTTCTTGGCTAGTCCTTTCTCCTTCTAGGGTTTGGATTCTACCCCTTCCCTCTGCCTTGTTCTTGCTTTTGGTGGCTGTAGGGGAAACTAGAGATGGGTCTCTACTTCTTGGTTTCTGCTTCTTGTGAACTGAGGTCTAGCCCTCCTTGTCTTCCTTATGCTTGGCAAAGAGCTCTAACATAATGTTTGAATTGGTTTGGGGATGCAAAGACCATCAGGTCTTCAATTTTTTCATACTTCCCAAAATCCTACTTAATAGGGAAAGTAGTTGCATCCCCTGGAAGAGCTAAGGGCTCTGAGACCAAGGAAACAGAGATGGTGCTAGAGCTCAAATCTCCTTCTTTCTGATCTTCTTTCTTGTTTTCTTCCTGTTGATTCTTGTTGGTTAGCTAAATCCTGATCCAGACCCAAAATAGGGGGGATGGGCAACCCATCGGACTCAGCATTCTAAGTCAGCGTTGACTTCTCCGCATCCTTGGGGTCCTTATTTTCTAGATTGGGGACTCGTTGATCTTTTTTCTTCCTGACTCTATTAGTTTGGGCTCTAGTCCCTCCTAGGGAACACCTTTTTTCCTTTTTAGTGCTATTCTAGCTTTCCTTTCAACCTCTTTCACCTGGAGGACTAGACAAGTTTTGGCTTTGTGTCCTACCTTCTTGCAGTGGAAATAGGAAAAAGGGATGCTTTCATAGTCCAAATTTTGCACACACTTTCCCAGCTTGGACCACAACACTATTCCTTTCCACATATCCTTGCCTTCTTCCACTCTGATGCAAATCCTTGTGAAAGTGAGATGGCTCCTAGGAGCTGTGACAGTGTCAATGGAAAGAAGGGTGCCAAAAGATTTAGCTATCCCATCAAAAACCTCTTCATTCTAGAATTCCATTGGTAGTTCAGACAGTCTCACCCACACAAGGGCTTGAACGAAGAAGGAATCATTCAGGTCAAGACTGGGGGTCCATTTTTGTAGAGCAAGGGTGGCCTTTCCTATGACCCAGGTTCCAACACAAAGGATAGTAAAGAGGATCTTCAAATATTTGAATGAAATAGATAAATTTAGATTGAGGTATCCAAAATAATTATATTTCACCTTAACAATCTATACTAATGTAGATTTCATAGATAGTGTGGATGATAGGAGTACTAGTGGTTGTGATTTTTTCCTTGGTTTTATAGCTAGTTTCTTGGTTAAGTAAGATGTGGGATTCGTTGTTATTGTCCACTATATAAATTAAATATATTGTAGTTACTTCATGTTGTATACACAAGTAATATAGATTAAATATAAATTAAAATATATTGGTGTTTAATTTGATGAACAGATACCAATTATGTGTAATAATACAAATGAAATAAACATTTCCAAGAATCCATTACACCGTTAAAGAAAAAAATAATTTCCATATGGTATTACTTTATGAGGAAAAGGTGTTGGACGATGAACTGAAACTCAACTATGTGCCTACAAAAATAAATTTGTGGATAACTTCACAAAGCCTTGTGCATAGATTCTTTTTAATATCTATGGCAAAAGCTAGGGGTTTTACCACATCCCATTTTGAACTAAGTGCCTATTCATGGTTTGGGATAATGTATGGGGCTTGTTTGTAGGGGGATCAAAGTATGTTTTTGTCTTCCTTTGTCTTTGATGTAAAAGGGGGTAGAGAGAGAGAATGTATGGATTATAACTATATAGTGAGATAGTGTTTGTCACTGATGACTATTACCATTAATGATAAAGGGAGAGCTTGTTGATAGGGGGAGTTTGTTGTTGTTGCAAAAAAAATTGTGTTATATTTTTTGATGTGTTTAGTGTGGTTTCAATTGATTGGAAACATACTTCTATAGTGGTTGGATCATTCTCTATATATTTAATATATTGCAAATATTATTTTGAGGATATTTTTATCTAAAGACTAGTGCTCCAGAACATTGGTACTCCATTAAATATGTTTTAGTGATATATTAAGTGATGTTTATATTTGACAATGGTCCAAAATTCTCTGCTCTTTTAGATCTAGTATTGGTATTTTAGTTTTATATCATAGAATTATTTAACTTTTGATAATTCTACTTTTGGGTCATGTTTATGTGGTCTAGAGGTGTGATTGATAATAATGCTATTTATTTTTTGGCTCTAGTTATTCCTACATTAGGGTAACATGTGTTTTGGTCGAGGTAGAGTGTGTGGTGTGTTCCACTACTAATTCCTCCCCATCAAAAAAATGTTTAGTTTGAGCCTATTTAAAATTGAATTTTGATGAAAAAATTGATGATTTCATATTTTAAAGATCAATATAAGTAAGAGGGTGATTGTGATTTATTAGTATGAAATTTGTCTAAAAAGAAGAATATTCAATTACTATGAAATTTTATGTCAAAGCATGAAGTTGGGTTATGAGAAGAGTGTGTGTTGTTGTTGTGACACACTTGAGGTGGTGAGAAAATTGTTTCTTATAGTAGTTGTACTTTAGTGGTGGATTTCCTTTTCATTCTTCTTTGTCAAGGTAGTGAGCCTAGCTATAATGAGAATTTTGGCAATGAGCCACCTTTAGTTAAAATTACCTTAGCATATGTTTCTTCAACAAGTATTTTTCTTAATGAGAAATAGCTTCTTAATGTGTTTTCCAATGTTGGGTGTTCATCGTGCATGGATCATGCATGTTCTTATTCATGTTTACATATGATATGGTTAAGTGGATAAAAAATTAATTTTCTAGATTTAGATTTGTGAAATTAATAGAATTTTAGTCTACAACTCATGCACCCCCCTCTCACTATCTCATTTATCAAGGAAATTTAGCATTATTAACAATTTATGTTGTATATATAAAATTGCTAAGTTATTTCAATCAGCTAGTTGTCCATTTCAAAGATAGATTTTTAGTGTATTACTCATGAATGAGATTATTATATTTGATGGAAAGATAAGAAAATTTCAAGTTTTATATTCAACATATGCCATAAGAAATTAATTTTCAACCTTGTTGTACTATGTGTTTAAAACAAATATCAAAGTGTAAAAAAGAAATCCTCTATTCATTTCATATAAAAAATAAGGTGCAAAAGCTCATTTATTTATATAAGAGAGAAAATGTACAACTAAAAATACATTTGTTAAATATTTTGTTATAAATTATGATTGAATTTTATGTTAATACAATAAAGATGCAAAGATCATTAATCCCACACAACCCATGCACAGACACTTATAACAAATGATATTGTGGAAAATATACATAAACAAAAATTAAGAACCAAAGAGGAAGGGTTGCATATTCCATTTCCTAATTGGATATATGGTGTTGTACTTGAAGTTTCAAAAGTTACATAAGCATCCTCATCTCTTGGTGTACTTTCAAGGGTAAAAATAAATTATGTTAGTCTTTGAAAGACTAAACAATGTCAAATGAAATCATCAATCTCCAAAAATGAATTTTTGATCATATATACTTTCAGCCACATAAAACATCAGAAAAGAATAAAAAGAGAAAGAAATAAGGAAAATACATCTTGAAGGAATCATATATTTTATCTAAATATGTTTGTTTCTTTGTGTAGACACACATATAGTAAAGACAACTAATCATTTAAAGGGACATATTGTTTTAAAATGAAACCTTGTTTATTACAAAAACTTAAGACACATGGACCATTAATGAAATAGGATATTCCATCATATAACAGTTGTAGGGACAATTAGATATAAATGAAAATGGAACAATAAGTAGATACTTATGAGGAGAAATCAATGCTAAGACAACCATAGTTCTATAATCAGTATCGTGTTACATTAATAGACTTTGTATCTGACAGCCATTGAAGAAAATCAAACCTCATTATCTTCAATGTCACTATTGTCATTTCTTAGTGATCTTGTTTCGATTGTGTGATTTTTTCCACCATCTACATTGATATTTGCCTCAAGATACATGGTTCCCCGTCCATTAATGATACTATAATCAAATAAATCAATTCCTTTGTGACCTTAATTAGTTGTTCCATCTAGATGAATTTATCATGGAACTGACTCAACACATATCAAATCCATTCCTCCTTGAATATTTTTCATAGGTCCATATTGTGCATCAAACCCTTCATCCAAATATGTATGGACTCATCCTTTAGATTTCCTTTCTTACACATTACCAGGTATTCTTCTTGCATCTTCTCATCTCCTAATTTGATTTTGTAGTGAATAAATGTTCTCAAGTCCTCAATCAGTAACACTCATGGTGTAATTATGGATAGGGTATTGATCTTATCTACTTCTGCATCTTTTAATGGACATAACTTATGTTCTGGATCTTCCTCCTTTTTTTATCTTCATAACCTTAGGTGCCGCAATTGATCATGTCATGATATCACTATATATATTCTTCTCTAAATAAAAATTTAAAAAAATATCTCCACAACTATCCAACGCTTTTCTTAATATATTAACTTGGGTTCTCAAATTTTTAGATTGATCCTTTGTAAGTATTCTGACTCAGATAATTCACACAAATGATCACAATGAATAATCACTCTCTACTTCTATAAGAGATCTTTGAAATGCAAGGTGAATAATGAATAGGTTAACATGGAATTTTTTTCCCAAAGACTTCTCCAATGGATAGTTAGTTACAAACATTTAAAATACAGTTCATTGATATCACTCTTTGTTGATGTTTTGTAACTTCATGGAGATAAACAGTATGAGTCAATACTAGTAAAGATATGTATATATATGAGATGTATATATAGTAATATATATCTATATACATGTATATTATTATGTAAATATTAGTGAAATTAATATAATACTCAAGAGATATTACACACACACACACATATATATATATACATATGTAGATATATATAAATATATATACATATATGTATATATACATACATATATGTATATATATATGTATATATACATATGTGTATATATATATACATATATGTATATATATATCCAGATACATACATACATACTATATATATATATATATATATATATATATATATATATATATATATATATATATATATATATATATATATAATATATATATATATATATATATATATATATTATATTGTATATATATATATATATATATATATATATATATATATATATATATATATATATATATATATATATATATATATATATATATATATATATATATATATATAGTATATATATATATATATATATATAAATATATATATATATATATATATATATATATATATATATATATATATATATATATATATATATATATATATATATATATATATATATATATATATATATATA
>BSBK01013714.1:60000-100000 GCA_027943335.1 Chamaecyparis obtusa | reverse complement strand
GGTTCTAGTAAGGGATGGTAGGAATAAGAACTTTGAAACCTCTAATATTTTCAAAAGGGAAAAAGTATGAACCAATAAAAGATATGCCTAGATGAACACTATTGACACTCTAATTGATGGGTGGTCCCACAATAGCGTGTCCCATTTTTTGGCCAACTTTGACACTGAGATACACATTCTATAAAAAAAACTTCACTTTCAAACACCTATTTCTGCATAACCATTAGGAATTTGAAGATGATGTAAACTAGAGTCTTTTAGCATTTTCTTTCGAGTTTCTAAATATATTTTAATAAAAAAATTAAAATTGATTTGAATCAATTTTTCAATGTCCTTTGAAAAGTGGCTTGTGTGAAAAAACAATATTTTTAAGGAGTGACTGTCACTTGGATTAGCATAACTATTTTTAAAAAAAAGATAACAATGTAATTCTTTTGAGGTTATATTTTTAACTTCAATATCTAATGGAGGAAATTGGTTTCATTCATTTTGGTGATACTCCTAAGAGTTAATTTTGTTTTCATTAGTTATAAGGAAGTCATTATATTTTCAAAGTCATTTGGTAAGGAAGAGAAAGCATTCGGTAAAAGGATTAACTAAACTAGTAAATATCAGTAAAGAGAAAGAAAGTATAGACAATGAGTGAGATAGAACCAAGCACCAAGAACCATGTTTTGTCAAGCACTTAACCAAGAAGTAAAAGTAGTTACTGAGTTAAAGAAAATGTGTTACTGAGAAGAACATGTCGACACCATATGAGATCTAAGTACATTTAACTTGGACACCAATTAGAAAATGGTTTACCAATCTCGATGAGATCATATAACAAAAAATTGGAGATTGAAATCTAATGATTATACATGATTACAAGGTGAGATCAGCTAATAAGAATTAAGGATAAAATATGCATTAGAAGTGTACCCAATGCTAGCACCTCTTGAAGATGAATATTCTAGAAGATCCAGCACCACCTAAAAATTTCTATTTAAGAAGATCAGAGTATGAAGATGAAGAGAAGAAGGTTGCATATGTGTATGTGAAGAGCAATTGGAAATTGCAAATTAGAGAAGAAGGTGAATGAATAGTGAAGCTACTAAATAACATAATATTAAGGAAAATATTTAGAATTGAGTTACCGAGCACATAATTGATTAGTGTAATAGATACACAATATGAGGTAACAAATTGATGAGCATAGAGAGTCTAAATAGAATTTTTTGATGCATGTTTGACATAATTCTTTATTGCTTCTTAAAAGTTAATCAAAATTGTATAAGTCTCTTAACCAAGAAGATATTTATAGATCTTAATTTTGTAAATCCTTTAACCAGGTGCAATTCTTCGATTAGAGTTGTAAAATCTATTTAAAAAGTAGACTTAGCAGTCTTTAGAACTCTTAATAGGATAAGCTATCAGAAATAGCTAAGTATTGTAGCTCTAACCAAGCAACTTTATTCCTGCAATAGTGAAGTGTTGTGGGTGTCATCCCCACCATGGTTTTTATCCTCTAACAAAGATTTTTGTGATACCAAAATAATTGTACGTTATGTGATGATTACATATTTTATTTATTTTCATGTGATGCATGTTAATGGTATGTAACTAGGAAATGATTCTGAAGGAAGTTCAAAAAAGTTTTAAAGTGATTTGGAGTATTGATTCACCCCTCCCCTCTTAGTACTTACCTTTCCACACCTGAATAAGAACTTTGAAACCTCTAATATTGTCACAAGGGGAAAAAAGTATGAACCAATTAAAGATATGCCTAGATGAACATAGTTAACACTCTGATTGATTGTGGTCCCATAATAGTGTGTCCCACTTTTTGGCCAACTTTGACTCTAAGATAAGCATTTTGAAAAAAGACTTCACTTTCAAACACTTATTGCCACAAAACTATTATGAATTTGAAGATGATGTAATCTAGAGTATTTTAGAATTTTCTTTATAGTTTATAAATATATTTAAAAAAATAAAATTATTTTGAATCCATTTTTCTTTCTCCTTCAAAAAGTGTCTTGTGTGAAAAATCAACATTTTTAAGGAGTGGTTGTCACTTGGATTAGCATATTTTTTTTTAAAAAAATGATAACGGTGTAATTATTTAAAGGTTATATTTTTAATTTAAATATCTAATGGATGGAATTAGTTTCATTCATTTTGGTTTAATATTTCATACTTTATTAAGTTCTAAAGTGAGAGTAACTGTAATTTCAATATCATGATTTCAATATCACTACTAATGAGAACTAGCCGCATTAACATTACCCCATTGTAGAAAAGGGTCAAAGATGACAGAGATTTTCTAGAGTGTTTTAGAGTTTTTGTAGGGTGCCCCAGAGATCTTGCAAGGTGCCCCTTCAGAGGGGCTACAGGGTGAACATGCGTCCAAAGGTGCGATACACGCGACTGGAGTTGGTGTGGATTTTAGCACTCTATCTCGCAAAGGCTTAGGGCATAAGGGTGATTCAATGTTTGGAGATGGTGAGGGTTCAAAACCAGTGAATATTGGTTCCAGTGTCCCTTCTGCTAAATGGGCTAACATCCCTTTTGATGATGAAGGTTTGGCTTGGCTTCAGTCATCTGAGCATGTCCCTCAATGGGTACTCCTGCAAGGGAAATGTCAGGATCATGCTATTTCCTCCTCCTCTTTGGAACCCGAACATCCACGAGGCCACCAATGGCATGGTTTTTCTGGGCATTTTCAGCATCCACTGGCATTCAAAGGCATCCTTGACCCTCACCCTTCGGTTGTTGTAGACCTTTACAGGTCATCTTTCCATGTGAAATCCTTCCGTCACCCCTTTTCACATCGCTGTCATCATTGTAGACCCTCTTCCCCTCAACCCATCTTTGATATTTGTCAGCCCCCCTCGCCCACTTTAGCTCCCACTTACTTCTCTTCTGCGTCTGGTTTTCTCCCTTTTGTCTATCCCCCTAACCGTACCCCTATTGCCCAACCTACCTGTTGGGAGTTCCCTTTGATCTTCACTTGTAGATTTATACTTTCATGGATAACTTTAATATAACTTTGACTCTATCACCACTCCAAATTCTACAAGGAAGAGGGCCAATTAACAAGGATCAAGAGAGATCCTCCTACACTTTGAGCCTTATTGCTCAGGCGGGTGTACCCTTGATTCACTTCTTGAAAGGAATCACTAAATGATATACAACTATATACTCTTTACTAACTGCTTCAAGATTTTATCATTTGAATGTTTGTGTGTGTGGTTGATGACAATGAAATGCCTCCAAAGGATGGACCAGTGCCTTAACCTAGGGAAAAGAGTCACCCAATTACATACATCAACTAAAAATCTTAACTCAAACACAATTGAATCTAGGATAAGTGCTTTGCCTATTACCCCTCTCCCTCAAACACAAGGACATTAGATTCTTAGTTGGTTGCAAACTCACTCAACCCACCCAAAAGACTTTAATCCTAAATTTGTTAAGAACTCAGAGATGACTTCACAATAATCTTTGTTTACCATATGCTAACACACTTTGTGACATTAACATCTATGAACTTAGAACTAAAACAAGAAGACATACACAAATGCAAGATTAGAACTCAATAGTATTTTCATTAACATATTCATGATCAATATACAATCAAAACAACACAAAGATAGGAAATACCCAAAATCCCACTCCTCTATCAGTATAACACTATCAACAACTAGCTGGGACCAAAGAAAATTTGGAACCCCCTATCTGTCAAAATTCTGTAACTTATACTTCGTAGTGATCTTGGAATTCTCAAAGAGAATGCAACAAGCTATAGATGACTTAGGGTTAGGGTTTCAACCACCCAACCAACTGGAAATGGTCATAAAGTTATTACAGGGGTGGAAACCCAGGCAACCAGGAGAAAGAAAATCTTGGAATGATCCTTAATCATGAAAAATTCTTTGCGAAGGTATTGAGAATCACAAAAACACTCAAAAAGTCAACCCTGCAACATGCCTCAAGCACAAAACCACATAGTACAAACCTTATAGATGATCAAAGAACACCCTGGACCACACTGCAATAGTAAACAGATCATCTCCCACTAGCACCAGTCGCTTCTGTATTGAATTTTAGTCCTTCTGGTTGCAGGAACCCTCTGCAAATTCAAATTTGAAAATAAATGGCTACCTTATGGTGCTTTCAAAAAATTGGCGGCCGAAATTTAAATCTCCATCAAGTTTAAGTCATGACCATCCGATCTCTCTTTTTCATGGTCTTTATGACTTATCTCTTAAAAGGGCCCCAGTCAAATTTAGCGAATTGGTGACAAAGGTTTTCACTAGTTCACAGAACACTTTTTACTTCCGCCAAATGATTTATCAATTACATGACCTTGTTCACTGAATCGCCAAGACTTTTAGAACGTCACCATTTTATCATGTGAATGAGCAAACCCTTTGAAATCTATCAGAACCACTAAGCACTTAGACCCCACCTGGGCCCGCTTTATGCAACATGTCATTACCTCATTTGCTGTCGCTACTCGGTCACCCTGACACATGACCCACCTTCTATAATCCTTATAATCAGAAGACAAGCGTAAGATCTCATAGCTCTGAAAAAACTCATGAGAACTTACGCCAACCGTAGATCATGTCCTCATCACTGATCTCTCTGATAATGACCCCACCTTGCTGTATCATCCACGTCGACCAATCAAAATTGAACAATCTTGCACCACTTGGAAAATGCCCCCACTAAGAACATTAAGCCGCTTGGAAGATCAGACACCTGGTGCAAGATCTGAAAGGCTCAAAAGATTCTATGCACTTACACACCAACCATCAATTAGGAATCCTCTCCCATCTCTGACAACCATCTGATAGGAAAAAAAATCAATGGTCATTGCAAGATCTTAAGCGTCTGACAAAACCCATAAGATCATACGTTGTTCATCGATTCACTGACAGGATCGAGACCCACTGACATATCTGAAAACCAGGTCCCACTGATAGGATTCCACCTCATACTATGTGGACCAATAAAAAACCTCCAAATCAGCTCCACCTGACACTAGGACCACCACCAAAGATACATTTGAGACAAATGAGATCAATGGCTATTGTAAGATCCCAAGCCTGTGACAGATTCCATGAGAACTTACGCCCATTGTTCGATGGATTATGGATGTCAGGACCCTCTGACCCATTAGAAAATTAGGTCCCACTGACACATGTTGAGTTGTTTACCCATGGACCAATAAGAAAATGCTGACATGGGACACCTGGCATGTGGACCCACTTAAAAGGAAAGGCAACGTCACCCAATGAGATCAATGGCAGTCTTAAGATCTGAAGCCTCTGACACATTGCTTGCAAACATATGCCCGCCATTAGATGGAGATGGTGTCAGAGAGATGGGCCCAGAAGAAAAGTAAAGCTGGAGACTTAAGAAAAATTAAGGCACTGACCTAGGAAAAATTAAAATCACTAGGCGCTAGGAACTTAGGAAAGATTAAAGGGGACCCGCCGACACATGAAACCTAACCGCGTGACATGTAAAGAAGTCTTTTTTTTAAAAGAAAAAGGCACATGCGGATTAAAGGTTTTAAGTGACCCACAAAAAGGTAATGTGAAAATAAAACAGGGCCAGGGAAATTTTAAAATTAAGGACCCAATGGCTAGATTTAAAAAAAATTTTGCCAAGGGTTTTAAGCCAAAGACGTGAAAAACATTGCAGAGACCAGGGGAAGAGAGCTAGAGCCATGAAATTTTTGGCACGTGCTAATAGTGGCTCTATCTAGGTATGTATGCCTCCTACAGGCATAGCAAGGACTTATAATCACTGGTTTAAAGTAGACCATCCCACTGGAAAAATTGTAGACAACAGGGAACAAGCTAGGAAGAATAGGCAACAAGACCAAAAACTGATAAACCAGGACAAAACAAGGTAGGGGCAAGCAGCTTATTCACAAAATTTACAAAATGTACAAACCTAACTATTGTTCATGGAAAATAGAATACCTCAATATAAGTATTTCTTCAAGAATTGTCCATGAACTGGCAATTCCTGAATATCACCATTTAATTCTTTGATAATGTATGAATCTTGGCCCCATTTCTCATGAATTAGATATGGTGCTAGCTAGATGGGATAAAATTTACCATGTTTCCCCTTATCCTCCATTCTGGCATTCCAAACTAACACCAAATCACTAGGTTCAAACTTTATGTCAATAGTCTTCTTATCATATAAATTCTTAACTTGCAACTACAATTTGGCATTCCTTGCAACTGATTCTCTTCTAGTCTCATCCAACCTAATGAGGTCCTCAATTCTCAACTGCATCTCATCATCTATGTCATCATCATATAGTTGTACAAATTTATACATTTCCAAGAAGTTATTCTGAGGCATTCTTGCATGAATTCCATATACTAGGTCAAATAGTGCACAACCAATTTCCCTCTTCACAGTTACCCTATCAGCCCATAGAGCTAATGGCAGATTTGAATTCCATGCCCTCTTACTCTCTTCAAGAATTCTCTTTAATATTTTAATCAAAATCTTATTAGTAGATTCTGTCTGACCATTTCTGTGTGGATGATAAGGTGAGGAATTAGAAATCTGAATTCCCAAACCTTTGTGAAAGTCCTTATATTCAGCAGACCTGAAGCACATGGCATTATCACTTACTATTCTCTCAGGGCACCCAAACCTTGTAACAATATTATTCATCATAAAATCAATTACCACCTTACTAGTTGCATTTTTTGTAGGTATAGCCTCTACCCACTTTGTAAAGTAATCAGTGGCAACTAAGATCCATGAGTGTCCTCCACTTGACTTGTTTGGTATCTCCCCTATGAAATCAATTCCCCATTGTTGGAAAGGAGCCTGAACTTCTACTGGTTTTAATGGCACATTACCTAAAAATTTAAGCTTACCAGAGAACCTTTGACAAGCATCACACCTCCTCACCAATTGTTCTACTTCCTTGAAGATTGTGGGCCATCAGAATCCTGCTCTCAAGATCTTATGAGTAGTTGTTTTACCCATATAATGCCCACCACAAACTCCCTCATGCATTTCTTTCAATAACTTGTTAGCCTGATCTTCATCTACACACTTCAAAAATATGCAATCCAAATTCTTCCTATACAATTTATGCTTCACAATTACATACTTGATGGCCTGTAATTTCAATGTCCTCTTTAGATTATCATTCATACTATTTGGACATTTCATGTTTCTCAAGTAATAGATGATATCCTGATACCAGATACAATCATCCATGTCGCATGTGTAATCAATTTCAGAATGATTTACTTGATTTGCATCAAGATTGGATTGGGCCATTAGTTTTGCCAATCCTTGTCCTCTAACCAACTTACTAATCTGGACATCAGCATTGAATTCTTGGATCCTATTGATCCATCTGCATCTTCTTTCAGACACCTCTTGCTGTGAGAAAATATCCTTCAAAGCTGTACTTGGCACAAAAGTAATCACAGCTACTCCCATCAAGTAACACCTAAAAGCCTTGATTGCCTTCACAAGTGCATAAGCCTATTTTTCATTGATGTCATACTTCAATTCTACAGCCTACAAAGATTTACTAAAAAATGCAATAGGCTACTCAAAACCATCCTTATTCTTTTGTAACAAAACTACAACAATAGTGTGAAAAGACGCAAAGGAAAAGATATGCATTGGAACATTATAATCAGGTGCCTTAAGCACTGGTGCATCTTTGATAGCCTGCTTGATATTTTTGAAAGCCTCATTAGGCTCACCCTCCCAATTGATTACAGATCCCTTCTTCAACATCTTAGAAATAGGTCTAGTAACCTCTACAAAATTTGTCACAAACCTCCTTAAGAAATTGACCTGACCAAAGAAGGACTGAATTCCTTTAACATTCTTTGGTCTCTAAATTTTATCAATGGATGCTACCCTCTCAGGGTCAATTCTCACTCCTTGCTTCCCAACTAAGTGGTCAAGAAACTTACCTTCAATGACACCAAAAGCACATTTCCTTGGGATCAAAGAAATGCCAAATTCCAAGGCCCTCACAAATATTCTTTCTAAATGAGTGCAATGGTCTTCTTCCTCCTTGGAATAGGTAGTTAGATCATCTTGATATACAACAAGGAAATCATTTATGAAATTTGAAAAGGCAACATCCATTGCCCTTTGAAAAGTAGCACTAGCATTTGTGAGGCCAAAAGGCATTCTCACATAAACATATGTCCCCCAAGGTGTCTTGAATTGCTCTGATTCCTTGACAATGACCTGATTATAGCCAGAGAAACCATCCATCATAGACATCAATTCTGATCCGGTTACTCTCTGCAACATAGCTTCCATATTGGGCAGACAATAATTATCCTTTAATGAGCTGATGTTCAGATTCCTAAAGTCTACACAAAGCCTGATGTCACCATTTTTCTTTCTCACAGGAACAAGGTTTGACACCCAAGAAGAATGCCTTATAGGCTTGATAATTCCAACATCTCTCATCTTCATTAACTCTTCTTGCATCTTGGGTGCCAAAGTGGGATTAATAGGCCTTTGTTTTTGCCAGAAAGGTTTAGCATCTTCTTTCAATGGAATAATATGCTGAAACAAATCTTCTCTATAAACCTTTAGGTCATCATATGACTATGCAAAAACATGCCTAAATTTTCTTAATAATTCAATCAAAGATTTCTTTACCTTTTGAGATATATCTCTACCAATATATACCTTCTTAGGTGCCTCATGTGTTCCAAGATTTATCTCCTCTAGATCAGCATGATCTTGTCTTTTGATATTCTTTTGAACTCTATCCTGGTTATCAAAGATAGTCTCCAAAACAACAAGCCCCTTGGGCACCTTGTTAGTTCTAAGCTGAATGACCTCATTGCCAAAGACAACCTCCCTTCCTTCTACTGACTCAACCAAGGATGAACAATCAAATTCCTGACCATGATACTGATCCTCACAACCCATAAACTTCAAGATATCATTATCATCATCAAAAACTTGCCAATTCTCAATATTATCTGGTATGCTAGACCTAGTCTGAATTTCAACTTTAGAGATACCAAAAAATGTAATATCATTGGGATTGATTACAATATTGGCTAACAAGTCAGCCATCTTATTGTTACTCCTATCCTTCCACTCAATATTGAAGGCATAAAAATGTTCAATCAAATCCCAAACTACATTCCTATATTGTTTCAACCTCTTGTTCTTGGAAGCATATACTGACCTGACTTGGGACACCACCAACTCAGAATCACCAACAACACTTAAACACTTAATACCATTCTTTTGTGCCAACCTCAATCCTAACAACAAAGCCTCATATTCTACTATATTGTTGGTACAAAATAAATTTAGTGTGAAAGAAAATTTGTAGTCATTTCCATCAGGAGAAATAAGTAAAATACCTACTCCTGCACCATCTTTGCAATTTGCACCATCAAAGTACATTACCCACAAATCACCCTTCATAGAATTAACACTTACCTCAATAGAGATAGGTAAAAAAATAGGTTCCTCTTCAAATATAGGGATCTCTACCCTAAAAGCATTAATATCAGTATCCACAAAACATGTAGTTTCATTATCAATATTTCCCTCAATCATGTGGCATACTCTTGGCTCTCGTTCAATCTTGACAAACTAATCATCAATCTTGAAAGTGGCATAGGATAGATCACACTGCAAACTTCCACCCATGGCAGCACTCCATCCTCTAGATAGTAGCACCCCATAATGAGGAGGGATGTCCACTACCAAAACACTCATTGTCAACTCTTTCTCTAGATATGCTGCTAGCCTATATGGAATTGCATTGATAGTCCCAATAACTGGTACCTCCCTTTGATCCATTGCACAACATCTGCCTTGCACTGTATCAACTTTAAGGCCCAACTTCTCCATGATTTTGAAAGGCATGATAGTATTAGAGGCACCACTATCAATCAAACAATTTCTCAACTTCATTCCATTCACAAGAACACTTAAAAAGAATGGATCAATATTTTCAAGGCTGGCATTGACAGAACTATCCAAGTATATTGGAGGAATTTGAGACACAATTCCCTGAGCAGCAACACCTTTCAAAGGCTTATCCTGAGATCCATTGCATGCAACATCATTTTTATGAACATTACCTACCCATGCAATAGCTCTGTCTTTGTGTTTAGGGATCCTCAACAATTCTGACAATGGAACCTTAACTGTAATTTGGGATAATAGAGATAACATATCAATAGGAGCAAAAGAAGGAATCTCAATCTGCACTGCCTTAATATCATTTTTCTTATCTGACACATTAGGTGTATTGGCCACCCTCATTTTTAAAATCTTAGCCATTGTGTTAACTGGCCTCTCAATCTCGCTAGAAATCTTTTCAATTCCAACTCCCTTAGGCTCACAATTCTTACCTTTTACATTCTTGAATTTCACCATGTAATCACCTTTTGATTTGTTCTCATTAGGTTCTCCAGAGTTGGTACTCTTTATGAACATTCCTACAACTTTCTCATTTGTATTCCTTGCCACCATGCCTCTAGTTTGAAATTGTGCAATCATTTCTATAGTAATCTTATCCATCTCTTCTCTAGAAGGCCTTCTCGAATTTACTAGCTCAGAAGAAGAGTTCATATTACATGTCTTCCTATCAATGTCTTCACTATCAGAAAAAACTTCTTGATGAAAAAGGGCTTGATTGTGTCTCTTTACATTTACATCTGCCTCTTCATCAAAATTAGAATCATCTTCATATCCTAGATATGAAGAAGCCATGTTGCATCCAACATCATCTTGATCTTCTTCCAGATCTATCTCCTCATTGCCACAATCTTGATTTGCAGCCATAGAATTTGCAACCACACAATGCTCTACAGAATGAGGGGACTGGCATGCAACACACCAAGGTATGTCCTCCATGACATTTATTGAAGCCTTTTTTAGATGGTCAGGGACACCTCTATCATTGTTTCCTCTTACAGTAGGGACAATAGGCTTGCCATCCTTCCATTGTGTGTTGTAGGGGTAGTTCTGCAATCTATTTTGCTTATTGAAATTGTTGTTGAACTGAGGCCTCTCATTGGCAGGAGCACTAATGTTCCTATTTGTAGGTGCCTTCAAATCCTTCAATGCATTAAGCACCTTATCCAATTTATCTTCCTCTTGCCTCCTAGCTCCAACATTCTTATCATTTTCCTTTTTGTATTTCTTATCCCCAAACAACTTAGGGTCATCGCTCTTTCCACCCAATTTCCTTGATATTTTCATATTATTCTCAATATTGACAGAAATCCTAAAAGCATCCCTAAGAGTTCTTGCTTCATTGTCCCTCAACAAATATCCCATCTTTCCATCAAATGCATTGAAGTATGTGGTCAGACAGATATTGTCATCTAACCGCATAACTTGGAACAACTTATGCATACCTTTCTGAAATCTCATGTTGAATTGAGCTGCAGTCTCATTCTAATTTTTCCTTATGGTATTGAATTCATTCAACATGAAACTAGCATTAGGCCTATCACCATACTGCTCTTAAAAACATCTCTCAAAAGATTCCCAAGTATTAATACATTTATCAGGAAGTCTCTTAAGCCAATCTCTAGCATCCTCCATTAGAGATTGAACAAATAATTTCATGACCACATCCTCATGCTCTACATCATAATCATTAAGCATATCAACAAATAACCTAAGATGATCCTCACAACTAATAGCATTATTACTAGCAAACTTAGGTACCTTATCTCTAATATCATTTGGAAAATCATTTGGGTAGCCAGGAATTCCATCAAAACTAATTTTCCTATAGCCTTCTAATTGCATAGGTCTTCTTTGAAAACTTGAACTAGTGTTAACCCTAGGATCAACATTAGCATCTACATTTATTTGTGCATTTGACTGCTACCTAGGATCAGCACCTATCCTAGTAGATGAAGAAGGAAATGAACTAGTAGCATTACTAAGTGGAATAGTAGTAGTCATAGATGGCATACCTAGTTCAGTAGCAGATGGGCCAAGAGCATTAGCTGATGAAGCCTTCAAGAACTGGATCTTTCTTCTCTTTTCTACAATGGAAGCTTTAATTTCAACCTCTCTAATTCTCTTGCAAGGTCCTCATCTTCTTTTCTTCTTCTTTCTATTTTTGTGTCCTTATTTGAATTGGGTGGTGGGACCCCGAGTATTGTCAATGATTTACTTGTTTGATGTCCCACCATCTTCTACTTTCCTTTCTCACCAGTGGCAACAACAGGCTTAGGGATCTCATGCCCATCTTTATCTTTAGGCAAAGGAACATAACTTTGCACTTGTCTAACCACAGGGCCCTGCTTATCAAATTCCTGATCTTGCAGTAAGAGCTCTTGCTCACTCCTCAAGGCATCAAGATCACCAAAGACATCATGCTGCAAAGTCTTAGGAGCAAAAGAAAGCATCTTGTTTCTCTCCTTCATTTCATTAATTTTTCTAAGGAGAGACTGTCTTTCTATCAGAGCATTCACCTTTTCAGCCTCTCTCTCCTCTTGTAACCTCTTATGTATGGCATCTTGCTCTGCCAATTGCAACCTTAATGCATTTAAATCATCAGGATCTACCATAATGTCATCAGAACCTGATGACACATCTGTTGGAAACAATTGTCTGAAGGAAATTGCTACTCAAATTATGTATTGTCTTTGATGTCACATAATGTCATAGTCCGCAGCAATCAGTTACTACCGAGCTCAGTCGGTCTGCCAGACAGGAATATTAGTGCTTACCAAGTCCACTTGGTTATCAAAGAAAATCAGTGTCTACCGAGTCCACTCGGTTACCAAAGGAAAGTTAGTATTTACCGAGTTCAGTCGGTTGTCGAAGAAAAGCTAGTGTTTACCGAGTTCAATCGGTTGTCAAAGAAAAGTTAGTATTTACCGAGTTCAGTCGGTTATCGAAGGTAAAGGATTGTCGGTGTTTACCGAGTTCCCTCGGTCTCTGAAAGATTATAGAAAGTTATGGTCACCGAGCACTGTCGGCCCTTGAAGGATTTTTGCAAATAGAGTTTGCTTAATTCAGCCGACTGTTATACTAAATAATGTCAATTTGACAAATGTAAAATCATATAAATAAGAGGTCAAATGTGAAAAATAAACAAGAAATATAGCAGAAGATTTACAAAAGAAAAGAAGGAAAGGTGTGTGCGAATTTGTGAAGGATGTTCAGATATCCTTGAGGTGCAGCACAGATTTATTCAATCAGGAAGGATCACACATATGTAGAACAGAGATCTGTAATCAGCAAGACAATTGCATTATTATACAGGTCATTTTTCATTGTTACCTTCTTATCATTGTAACAGTGAATTCTAAATCTCTTAACCGAGTTGGTTTAACAACCATATTGTAAATCCTCTAACAAGGTGACAATTCCATTGAATTGTTTTCAAGACCTCTTACCAGGCCACTCCTAGCAGGGTGTTTTAAATCCTCTAACAAGGTCACACCTAACAGTGTGTTTTGTAACCTTTTACTAGGTTGGCTTCTAACCGGGCATCACTTCAGAAAAGTGAAAATCAGTATCTAGATACATTGGTGGTTTTTCCCATATTGGGTTTCCACGTTAAATCTTGTGTCTCTTGTGTTCTTAATTTCTATCTTAATCATACACCAGTGCTGATGAATATCTAAAAGATAATTTTGCTAATACTTTCTGCATCTTCAAAATTACTGCAATCTATTTACCGAGTGCTAAAACAGATAACATTGTTAAGATATCCTAAGGGATCTGGAAAGAATTAATTGTGAAGTGATTTATGGTTGACTGATTCACCTCCCCCTCTTAGTCACTTCATCCATATTCCATCAATTGGTATCAGAGATTTTGGTGCTTGCAGGAAGGGTTTCAAGGACCTAAGCTAAAGATCAGGATGTCTTACAAGAGGGAAATTCCAAAACTCAACAAAGATAACTTTTCAGCATGGCAAGGTCTCATGCGACTTCATCTGGCTTCCATTGGTGATTCATGATGAAAATACATTGATGAAAAATACACAATTCCTAATGGCGCATTAACTGTTGAAGACATTGCAGATAAAAAGACTCACAACACCATGATGATAGACATTGCATCTGCTCTCAGCTATGAAGAATTTGATGATATTAAAGACTGCACTACTACATATGAAATGTGGATGGCACTGAAGAAAATATATGGTGGTGATGCAAATGTGAAAAGAGCCAAAGCAGAAAGCCTAAGAGGACAGTTTGACAAGATGAATATGAAGGAAGATGAAAACATTGCAAAATATGTTGAAAGAATCAAAGCAAGTGTAAGTGCAATTAGAGCTTCTGGAGGAACAATCTCAGATGAAACTATTATAAGTAAGGTACTCAGAACATTACTCCCTATCTATGTAATAAGAGTATCAGCTATTCAAGAAAGAAGATGTGAAACAAACCACAATATAACTTTGGATGCTTTAGTTGGAAGATTGACAGCTTTTGAATTAGACAACTATGATAACTATGTTCCAAATTCCAAAAATATTGAATCAGCATTTGAGGCCAAGGTTTCACTAAAGAAGAACAAGAAAATTAAAGAAGTTCAGTCAGAAAGTGAAGAAGTATCAGAAGAAAGTTCTGATAGTGATCTTGAAATTGTAGAAGCATTACTTGCAAAGAAGTACTCTAGAGGGAAAGGTAAATATAAAGGTAAAACTCTTTTAATCTATTTTTCATGTGAAGACATTGGACATATTGCAGTCAGGTGCCCAAACAAGCAAGTCAAGGAAGAGAAGAGAAGTCACAAGTACTATGGCAAAAAGAATTTCAAATCATACAAGGATAAAGGTAAGAAATCATGTTTTATGGCTAAAGATTCTGATGATAATGAAGAAGAAATTGTCTTTATTGCTATAAAAGATGAATCTGATGATGATGAAGATAAGATGGCACTTATTTCTCATATAAGAAAAGATGATATATGGATAATAGATAGTGGATGTTCACACCACATGACTGGTGACAAGACAAAATTTGAATATCTAGAAGACTGTGATAGTGGTAATGTAAGATTTGGAAACAATGAACCTTGTTGTATAAAAGGAAAAGGAAGAATCTCATTAACCAAAGAACTCATATGTGATAATGCTTATTGGGTTGAAGGACTAAAACATAATCTTCTAAGTGTAGCACAGCTAATCAACACTGGTTTCAAGGTTGAATTCATGAATGGTCAAGCAAGACTGCTGGATGGAAAAGGAAAATTCATTGGATCAGGAAAACAAACAAAAGGTAACTTATTTTATCTTGATCTCAGTGAATATTCATGCTTTATTGCTCAAATAGAAGAAAGTTGGCTATGGCACAAAAGGTTATGTCATGTGAATTTTGATAACATGATAAAAATAAGCAAATTCAAGAAGGTTAGAGGCATTCCTACTTTGAAGAAACCTGATACTGGTCTATGTAAGAATTGTCAGATTGGCAAAATGAGTAAAACTAGTTTCAAGAGCAAGAACTATCAGTCTAAAGAAATTTTGGAAATTGTGCATACTGATTTATGTGGACCTATTGGAATACAAAGCTATACTGGAGATAAATTCTTTATTCTTTTCGTTGATGATTATTCTAGAATGATGACTGTTATGTATTTAAGAGAAAAATCAGAAGCATTTTAAAAGTTCAAATGGTACTTAGCAAGAGTGGAAAAGGAAACAGGGAAAAGATTGAAATGCTTAAGATCAGACAGAGGTGGTGAATTCATCTCCCATGATTTTAACAACTTTTGCATTGAAAGAGGAATCAAAAGACAGGTATCAGCTCCTAGAACTCCTGAGTAGAATGGAATAGCAGAAAGAAGAAATAGATCTATTATAGATTGTGCAAGGACTCTAATGATAGAAAAGAACATCACTATAAAATACTGGAAGGAAGCTATCAGCACTGCAGTTCATACCTTGAACCAAGTACAATTGAAGAAAGACACATTCAAAACTCCTTATGAATTATGGTATGGCTATAAACCCAATGTAAGTTACATAAAAATATTTGGTAGCAAGTGTTATATCTTAAAAGAATCCAGAAGAAATAAATTTGATGTGAAAAGTGATGAAGGAATATTCCTCGGATATTCTAGCAAAAGCAAGGCATACAAATGTCTAAACTTATCTACTCACAAAGTCATAGAAAGTATACATGTAAAATTTGATGAGTTTGCAGAAAAGACTGAAGAAGAAAGCAAAAGGGAACCTGAGAACTACAGAAGATTCGTTTACATTGAACCTGAAACATTGGCAGGCACAACTATCAATAAGGAAACTATATCTACCAAGCCGAGCACAGTTACCGAGTCACAAACCGAGTCACAGGAAGAAGTTCAAACCGAGTCACAGGAAGAAATTTAGACCGAGTCTCAGCTTGAAGTTACCGAGCAAATATCTACCGAGCCCGAGCAACCTGAAGAAGAGATCCTAGAAGACAACAGCATGAATCATTCAAAAAGCAAGGAACCTATACTATCCAAATATGTCAGAAGACATCATACACCGGATCAAATCATTGGAAACAAATCAGATGGTACTATGACAAGAAGCAAGCTAAAAGGTACATGTCTGCTTACTGATTTTGAACCTAGAAATATCAAAGATGCATTGGAAAATGAAAGTTGGATTGAAGCAATGAATGAAGAATTAGAACAAATACAAAAGAACAAAACTTGGACTCTTGTACCTAGACCTAAAGATAAGAATGTAATTGGAACAAAATGGGTATTCAGGAATAAGCTGAATGAAGATGGTCAAGTATCTAGAAACAAAGCTAGACTGGTATGTAAAGGTTATTATCAAGAAGAAGGTATAGATTATGGAGAAACTTTTGCTCCTGTTGCAAGATTAGAAGGTGTAAGAACTCTACTTGCTTACGCAGCACACAAAGGATTTAAGGTATATCAGATGGATATAAAATCTGCATTTCTCAATGGAATTCTTGATGAAGAAGTCTACATTGAACAACCTGAAGGTTTTGTTGATCCAGATAAAAAGGACATGGTCTGCAAGTTACACAAAGCATTGTATGGTCTGAAACAAGCTCCTAGAGCATGGTATGAAAGAATCCATAACTATTTGATTTAGATTAATTTCAAAAGAGCTAATGATAACAGCAATCTGTATATTAAAGAAGGACCGGATGACAAAATTGTATTGGTAGAAATATTTGTAGATGATACTATATTTACAGGGAATGAGGATCAGTGCAAATAATTTTCAGAGCAAATGAACAAAGAATTTGAAATGTCTATGTTTGGTTTAATAAAATTCTTTGTTGGTCTTCAAATTCAGCAAAGCAAGAATGATATATACATTACTCAATCAAAATACATTAAGGAAATACTTAAGAAGTTTGGTATGGAAGATTCAAAACTAGTTGGTACACCGATGTGTACTGGACTGAAACTTACCAAAAATGATGATTCAAAAGAAGTTGATCAGACCCTATACCAATCTATGATTGGAAAATTGCAGTATGTAGTACATACAAGACCTGATATTGCCTTAGCAGTAGGTATAGTAGCTAGATTCTCAGCAAAACCTAAGGAAAATCATATGATGGCAATCAAAAGAATCTTAAGATACTTAAGAGGAACTGAAGAATATGGTTTGTGGTATAAATTTGGAGGCAATCTAGACTTGAAAGTGTTTACTGATGCTGATTGGGTAGGAAACATTGATGACAGAAAAAGCACAAGTGGTGGAGCATTTTTTCTTGGAAAAAGACTGGTATCCTGGACTAGTAAAAAGCAGAATTGCACATCTCAATCCATAGCTGAAGCAGAATATGTTGCTGCTGCAGTAAATTGTTCAAATATTGTTTGGTTTAAACAGCTATTAGAAGGTATGAAGGTTTAAATCAAAGAACCAATTGTTATATTTTGTGACAATACCAGTGCAATAAACATATCTAAGAATCCAGTGATGCATTCCAAAACCAAGCACATTGCTATTAAATATCACTTTGTCAGAGAATTGGTGCAGGACAAGGAAATCAGATTAGAATATATTCATACAAAAGAACAGATTGCAGACATTTTTACCAAACCATTACCTAAGGATGCATTTGTGTATCTAAGAGGTAAGTTAGAGGTCATTCCCCTATTCGAGACTCACTAAATACAGTTTTAGTGATGCATCAACTAGAAAATGATTGAAAATCAACCAGTTGATGCAGCATATTCAAGGAATCATTGCATATGAATCAGTACTTGAGGTACATTAATTTACACTGGTAATATGTGAATTGTCTTTGGCATATGTTGTCAAAGAGGGAGTGTTTGCTATGTCTTTTCTATTATTTCAAGAAATTTTCAATAGTCAGAAGGAAGAATTTTCAGGATAAAGGAAGTTTGCTAACAGAGGGAGATTTGAATCTGAACCGAGCTAACTCTTTCAAATTTCTTATGCTATGACATATTGTGTTGCCATCAATGCCAAAGAGGGAGATTGTTGGAAACAATTGTCTGAAGGAAATTGCTACTCAAATTATGTATTGTCTTTGATGTCACACAATGTCATAGTCCGCAGCAATCAGTTACTACCGAGCTCAGTCGGTCTGCTAGATAGGAATATTAGTGCTTACCGAGTCCACTCGGTTATCAAAGAAAATCAGTGTCTACCGAGTCCACTCGGTTACCAAAGGAAAGTTAGTATTTACCGAGTTCAGTCGGTTGTCGAAGAAAAGCTAGTGTTTACCGAGTTCAGTCGGTTGTCGAAAAAAAGTTAGTATTTACCGAGTTCAGTCGGTTATCGAAGGTAAAGGATTGTCGGTGTTTACCAAGTTCCCTCGGTCTCCGAAAGATTATAGAAAGTTATGGTCACCGAGCACTGTTGGCCCTTGAAGGATTTTTGCAAATAGAGTTTTCTTAATTCAGCCGACTGTTATAATAAATAATGTCAATTTGACAAATGTAAAATCATATAAATAAGAGGTCAAATGTGAAAAATAAACAAGAAATATAGCAGAAGATTTACAGAAGAAAAGCAGGAAAGGTGTGTGCGAATTTGTGAAGGATGTTCAGATATCCTTGAGGTGCAGCATAGATTTATTCGATCAGGAAGGATCACACATATGCAGAATAGAGATCTGTAATCAGCAAGATAGTTGCATTATTATACAGGTCATTTTTCATTGTTACCTTCTTATCATTGTAACAGTGAATTCTAAATCTCTTAACCGAGTTGGTTTAACAACGATATTGTAAATCCTCTAACAAGGTGACAATTGTATTGAATTGTTTTCAAGACCTCTTACCAGGCCACTCCTAGCAGGGTGTTTTAAATCCTCTAACAAGGTCACACCTAACAGTGTGTTTTGTAACCTTTTACCGGGTTGGCTTCTAACTGGGCATCACTTCAGAAAAGTAAAAATCAGTATCTAGATACATTGGTGGTTTTTCCCATATTGGGTTTCCACGTTAAATCTTGTGTCTCTTGTGTTCTTAATTGCTATCTTAATCATACACCAGTGCTGATGAATATCTAAAAGATAATTTTGCTAATACTTTCTGCATCTTCAAAATTACTGCAATCTATTTACCGAGTGCTAAAATAGATAACATTGTTAAGATATCCTAAGGGATCTAGAAAGAATTAATTGTGAAGTGATTTATGGTTGACTGATTGATGCAGGAGCATCCTGGGTGTAAGAGCAATCTTGCATCACCCAAAAATATTTCTATTTTTGTATTCAATAAGGGTTATTTTGTGCAGAGCTGCTATTTATGGAAAGTTACTATTTTTGGTAATTTTCGTATGTGCTCAGAATGATCTTATTTCTTTCTTGGAGGTTCATTTTGGTCATCTAAGTCTGTCAGCAAAGTTTCATGGCTAGATCAAGTGTATATTGGAAGATATTGAAGATTTTCGGTATTGGCAGCAGGGTACAGAAACTTTGAACTCAGTTTTGAAGGCTTTAGAGGCCCCGGATGAGGTCGAAAATTTGGGTGATGAACGCTTACGCCGGTCAAGCCTGTAGAGCGCTTCGTGGCATTTCCAAAATGGGGTTATAATAGCCGAGCGGGTCAACTGGTGATGACTTATGGTCTTCGGAAGTTGAGCCACCTGAAATGGCGAAAAATAATTTTCTTCAAAATTTCTATTCGGGTTTCAAAGGTTATCTTGAGCTGACTATGATGTAATAAAATGTAAAATAAAATAATTCTAAGTTGGTCGGCCTTATTGGCTAAAATTCTGGAACCTTCCCAGGCGGTGGAAAATTGCCTATATAAGGAAGGTTGTATTATTGTCTTAGGCAGTTCAAAATAGTTCTGGGTAGTAGATCTGGGTATTGATTCGAGGCTTTGTCCTACAGAATATTGTAAGGGAATGCCCATGTGGCTTTGCATATTGTAATTCTAAAAATTTGTAATTCCACATTTGTGGAGATAATAAGAAGCCAATTTTCTGTTCTTGCATATTATTGTTGTTGTTTCTCTATTTCTGTTATGTGTTTGTGGCATTAAGGGGAGCACCCTTCATCAAGTGGTATCAGAGCAGGAGTTCTTGAGTGTGTAAACAGATCGCCGACTGTGAGGCAGTTTGCACCAGGACCGTGGCTAGGGTTTCAGCGCGCATCGTGAAAATGCCTCCACGAAGGGAACGTCGCGGAAGAGCTGGTGTTGTAACACCTGAGGTTAGAGAGCTGCAGAGACAAGTGCAAGCATTGCAAGAAGAGATTCGCAGAGGAATGAATCTTAATGTCAGAGACGAAAGTGAGGATGAAGCCGAAGAAGAATATCAAGAAGGAGAAGTTGAAATTGTGAACCAGGAGGAAGAAAGACTTTTTCGGGCGATTTCCAAGATTGGGAAAAGAGCTAAGATTGAGGTTCCTACATTTTCTGGAAATCTTAACCTAGAGGAATTGATCGACTGGATCAATGAATGTGAGGAATATTTTGAGTATGAAGATGTTGAAGATCCTGATAGGGTCAAATTTGCGAAGGCCAGATTGAAAGGTCATGCGAAGATATGGTGGCAAGAGATTCAGTTGGAGCGAAATAGAAGGGGAAAGGAGAAAATCATGAGATGGGATCGGATGGTGGATAAATTGAAGCGACAGTTCATTCCTGTTGATTATAAGCTTGACCTACTGAAGAAAATGCAGAGTTTGAAGCAAGCAGGAAGATCTGTTCAGGAGTATACAGAAGAGTTCTATCGACTCCTCATCAGAACAGGCCATGTAGAAGCTGATAAGGAGAAAGTTGCCCGATACCTTAATGGGTTAAGGCCAAGCATTCAGGAGGAGTTGAATCTGGTTCGAATGAACAGTATTGAAGAGGCATACCAGTTTTCCCTAAAAGTAGAGGAAAAGCTGAACAAAAAGTTTGAGAGCAGACAAAACGGAAGAGGTCGCGGTGGACGATCTGGTGGACGGTCATATGGTGGCCGAAATAAAGATCCGAAAAAGAAGGATGAGGCCAGTAGCAGTCAGAATCAGCGAGGAAATAATTCCAATCGCTTCCAGGATCAGAATAATAGAGATCAGAGAGGAAGAGGAAGAGGACAAGGATCTGGAAGAGGTGGCTTCCATGGAACATGTTTTCACTGTGGAGAAGAAGGTCATAGGGCATTTGAATGTCCTCAGCACCAAGGCAGAATAGACAGGAGAAATGAAGGCCAGGCCAGAGTTGCACATGTAGATGAAGATGCTGAAAGAGGAGAAACATTGATTAACAGAAGAGTCCTGTTGAGTGGTGAGAATGAACCTGAGCAAAGGAGGAGCCTGTTTCGCACCAGGTGCAAGTGTGAAGGTAAATGTTGTGATGTGATCATTGATAGTGGAAGCACTGACAATTTTGTGTCAGAAGAGATGGTGACAAAGTTGAAGCTCAAGAGACAGAAACACCCACATCCATATCGGATTGCCTGGGTACAGGATGACCACAAGGTCATGGTCAATGAACAATGCCTAGTAAAGTTGAAGGTTGGCGGATACCAAGATGAGGTATTGTGTGATATCATATCTATGGATGCATGTCATATGTTGTTGGGTAGACCATGACAGTTTGACAGATGTGCTGTACATGATGGTCGTGCGAATACCTATTCTCTGACAAAGGATGGAGTGCGACATAAGCTAAAACCATTGAAGGAGACCGAAGAAAAGGTATGTGGTAATGCAAGTATAACTTTTGTTGATGGAAGAAATTTCCTAGATGGTATGAGGCATGAGCATGTATGTTTTGCTTTAATTCCAAAAGTTGGTAAAGAGGAAGTAGAAGATGTTCCTGTAGAAGTTGCAGATTTGTTGAATGAGTTTCAGGATATTGTATCCGATAACGTGCCTGATGGATTACCACCAGTTAGGAAGATCAGTCATCAGATGGACTTGATCCCAGGAGCGAGTTTGCCGAATAAGGCAGCACACAGAATGACACCTGCAGAAAGTGAGGAGTTGAACAGACAAGTACATGAACTGTTACAGAAAGGATTGATCTGTGAGAGTCTGAGTCCCTGTGCTGTACCAGCGGTATTAGCACCAAAGAAGAATGGAGAATGGAGGATGTGTACAGATTCTAGGGCAATAAACAGGATCACAATCAAGTACAGGTTTCCATTGCCATGAATGGATGATATTATGGACTGTTTGAGTGGAGCTGTGTATTTCTCAAAGATAGATCTGAAGAGTGGATATTATCAGATTCAGATCAGAGAAGGAGACGAATGGAAGACTGCCTTCAAGACAAAGGAAGGACTGTATGAGTGGTTAGTCATGCCTTTTGGGCTAACCAATGCACCGAGCACTTTCATGCGGCTCATGAACAAGGTTCTGAAAGAATTTCTGGGTAAGTTTGTCATTGTTTACCTAGATGATATTTTGATCTTTAGTAAGACATTGGAGGAGCATATGATGCATATTCGTATGGTATTTGAGAAGCTGAGAGAAGAGAAATTGTTGATTAATTTGAAGAAGTGCAGTTTTGTGAAGAAAGAGTTAGTGTATTTGGGGTTTGTAGTTTCAGGAGAAGGTCTAAAAATGGACCCAGAGAAGGTACAGACTATCCTTGAATGGCCTACGCCAAGGAGTGCTACTGAGGTAAGATCTTTTCATGGTTTGGCTAGCTTTTACAGAAAGTTTATCAAAAATTTTAGCAGTATTTGTGGACCCTTGACTGAAACAATGAGAGGGGATAGAAAAGAGTTTAAGTGGACTAATGGGGCAGAAAAGAGTTTTCAATTGTTGAAACGAAAAGTTACAGAACAACTTGTTTTAGCACTTCCAGATTTTAATAAGGTGTTTCAAGTAGATTGTGATGCTAGTGGTACTGCAATAGGAGCTGTTATGAGCCAAGAAGGTAAACCTGTTGCTTATTTCAGCGAGAAGTTAAATGATGCCAAGAGGAAATATTCTGTTTATGATCAGGAATTTTATGCTATAGTTCAGGCATTAAAGAAGTGGAGACATTATCTGCTTCCTAAGGAGTTTGTTTTGTATACTGATCATCAAGCTTTGCAATATTTGAATAGTCAAGGAAAGTTGAATCAGAGGCATTTAAAATGGGTTGAGTTTTTGCAGAGTTATACATTTGTTTTGAAACACAGGAGTGGAAAGTCTAATAGGGTTGCAGATGCTCTTAGCAGAAGGCAACTATTGCTGACAGAAATGCAGATTGAAGTGGTTGGGTTCAAGGAACTCAAGAATTTGTATCCAGAGGATCCTGATTTTGGTGAAGCTTGAAAAGCTTGTGCAGAACCTGTTACTCTAGACAGGAGGAAATGGTTGGATTTCATCATCCAGGATGATATGCTATTCAGAGGGAGTCAGTTGTGCATTCCACGAAGTTCTATGAGGGATAATCTCATCAAGGAGAAGCATAGCGGAGGATTGGCTGGACATTTTGGTCGTGACAAAACCCTTGGTTTGGTTAGTGAGAATTATTATTGGCCACAGTTGCAGCAAGATGTGAAGAAGCTTGTACAAAGTTGCAGAGTATGTCAGATGGTGAAAGGAGTGAAGCAGAATACAGGGTTGTATCAGCCATTACCTATACCAGAGAAGCCTTGGGAGGATATCAGCATGGACTTTGTTCTTGGTTTACCGAGGACACAGCGGGGATACGATTCAATTTTTGTGGTAGTTGATAGATTTTCAAAGATGGCACATTTTATTCCCTGCAAGAAGACTAATGATGTTGTTCATGTAGCAGAATTGTTTTTCAGAGAAGTAGTGAGACTTCATGGTTTGCCAAAGACCATAGTTTCAGATCGGGACACTAAGTTTGTTGGATATTTCTGGCGTACATTGTGGAAGAAGTTGAAGACAGATTTGAAGTTTAGTTCATCACATCATCCACAGACTGATGGACAGACAGAGGTGGTGAATAGGAGCTTGGTAAATTTGCTGAGATGCTTGGTTGGAGATAAGCCAATAGGATGGGATTTGATTTTACCACAGGCAGAATTTGCATACAATAATTCTGTCAATAGGAGCACTGGTAAATCACCATTCCAGATTGTATATGGAAGTAGTCCAAGAAATGCATCTGAATTGAGGAAGATAGATAAAAGAGAAATAAGTAGTGCTGAAGCTGAGGATTTTGCAGAACACTTGAAAAACATCCATGGGGAGGTGAGGAAGCATATTACTAAGATGAACGCACAGTATAAGGCTAAGGCAGATGAGAAAAGGAGGTATAAGAAATTTTAGGTTGGTGATGAAGTCATGGTTCATTTGCGGAAGGAGCGGTTTCCAGTTGGTACATATAACAAGCTGAAAATGAAGAAGTTTGGACCATGCAGGATATTGAAGAAACATGATTCAGGAAATGCATATGAGGTAGAATTGCCTACTGAGCTAAATATTTCACCAGTGTTTAACATTTCAGATCTGACAGAGTATCATGAAGGAGGTGTTGAAGATGAGATCACAGCAGCACAGTGGAGTATTCCAGCAACTAGTTCAGACACTAAGGAGATTGAAGATATACTGGATAGTCGTGTTGGCAGAAGCACAAGGAACAGGACATATGAAGAATATCTGGTCAAGTGGAAAGGATGACCTGTTGAAGATTCATCATGGCTAACAAAGGAGGAGGTTAACCATCTTGGTTTTCCTCTACACACCTGAGTCGTGACAGGGTCACTTCTCAAATTACCCCGGGTGTCTGATGCAGGAGCATCATGGGTGTAAGAGCAATCTTGCATCACCCAAAAATATTTCTGTTTTTGTATTCAATAAGGGTTATTTTGTGCATAGCTGCTATTTATGGAAAGTTACTATTTTTGGTAATTTTTGTATGTGCTCAGAATGATCTTATTTCTTTCTTGGAGGTTCATTTTGGTCATATAAGTCTGTCAGCAAAGTTTCATGGCTAGATCAAGTGTATATTGGAAGATATTGAAGATTTTCGGTATTGGCAGCAGGGTACAGAAACTTTGAACTCAGTTTTGAAGGCTTTAGAGGCCCCGGATGAGGTCAAAAATTTGGGTGACAAGCGCTTGCGCCAGTCAAGCCTGTAGAGCGCTTTGTGGCGTTTCTGAAATGGGGTTATAATAGCCGAGCGGGTCAACTGGTGATGACTTATGGTCTTCGGAAGTTGGGCCACCTGAAATGGCGGAAAATAATTTTCTTCAAAATTTCTGTTCGGGTTTCAAAGGTTATCTTGAGCCGACTATGATGTAATAAAATGTAAAATAAAATAATTCTAAGTTGGTTGGCCTTATTGGCTAAAATTCTGGAACCTTCCCAAGCGGTGGAAAATTGCCTATATAAGGAAGGTTGTATTATTGTCTTAGGCAGTTCAGAATAGTTCTGGGTAGTAGATCTGGGTATTGATTCGAGGCTTTGTCCTACAGAATATTGTAAGGGAATGCCCATGTGGCTTTGCATATTGTAATTCTGAAAATTTGTAATTCCACATTTGTGGAGATAATAAGAAGCCAATTTTCTGTTCTTACATATTATTGTTGTTGTTTCTCTATTTCTGTTATGTGTTTGTGGCATTAAGGGGAGCACCCTTCATCACTAATTCACCCCCCCCTCTCAGTCACTTCATCCATATTCCATCAACATCCATATCAGAAAGATTTTGATATGGGAAGTGCACTTGCCTTGGTCTCATGGGCTCTCTTCTAAAATTTTCCTCATCAAGATCTAAATCAATCTCCAAACCCATCTCTCTAGTTTTTTCATCTTGACCTGCAGGCAATGGACCCTTGTCCTGAAATACAGCCTCTAGGGTATCATAAAATCTATCCTTAGAGTGACCACCATCTGATCTAGAAACTCTGTCTTGTGAACCTTTCTCACTTGAGGAAACATGTGGTGCTCTACCTCTAGTATTTCTATGTTCTCTCATGGGAGCACTAGTAGACTCACCATTCCTTCTAATCCAAATCTTCCTCTCTTGTCTAGGCAATTTCTCAGGAGTGACCTCTGGATTCTTTCTGACAAAGGACCTAGTATTCCTCCTCTTGTCCATGATTTACAATATATAGCACTGGTTCTAACCTTTTTGAGTTGCCACCCACCTAGATGGGAAATCCTTTTAAATGAATACAATAGGAAAACAAGAGTGCACTTACAACCTTTATATCTATCTAGTCAACAAAAGATTTTGACTTTACAATGTAGTCCCAACCAGCAGTCCTAACAGATATACTGCTTCATTGTTGTTCTCCCCAGCAGAGTCACCATTTTGTTGGGAGTTCCCTTTGATCTTCACTTGTAGATTTATACTTTTATGGATAGCTTTAATATAACTTTGACTCTATCACCACTCCAAAGTCTACAAGGAAGAGGGCCAATTAACAAGGAACAAGAGAGATCCTCCTACACTTTGAGCCTTACTTCTCAGGTGGGTGTACCCTCGATTCACTTCCTGAAAGGAATCACTAAATGATATACAACTATATACTCTTTACTAACTGCTTTAAGATTTTATCATTTGAATGTTTGCGTGTGTGGTTGATGACAATGAAATGCCTCCAGAGGATGGACTAGTGCCTTAACCTAGGGCAAAGAGTCACCCAATTACATACATTAACTAAAAATCTTAACTCAAACATAATTGAATCTAGGATAAGTGCTTTGCCTATCACCCCTCTCCCTCAAACACAAGGACATCAGATTCTTACTTGGTTGCAAACTCACTGAACCCACCCAAAAGACTTTAATCCTAAATTTTTTAGGAACTCAGAGATGACTTCACAATACTCTTTGTTCACCATATGCTAACACACTTTGTGACATTAACATATATGAGCTTAGAACCGAAACAAGAGACATACACAAATGCAAGATTGGAACTCAATAGTATTTTCTTTAACATATTCAGGATCAATATACAATCAAAACAACACAAAGATAGGAAATACCCAAAATCCCACTCCTCTATCAGTATAACACTATCAACAACCAGCTGGGAGAAAAGAAAATTTTGAACCCCCTATCAGTCAAAATTCTATAACGTATACTCCCTAGTGATCTTGGAATTCTCAAAGAGAATGCAACAAGCTACAGATGACTTAGGGTTAGGGTTTCAACCACCCAACCAACTGGAAATGGTCATAAAGTTATTACAGGGGTGGAAACCCAGGCAACAAGGAGAAATAAAATCCTAGAATGATCCTTAATCATGAAAAATTCTCTGTGAAGGTACTGAAAATCACAAAAACACTTAAAAAGTCAACCCTGCAACATGCCTCGAGCACAAAACCACACAGTACAAACCCTCCAGATGATCAAAGAACACCCTGAACCACACTGCAATAGCAAACAAATCATCTCCCACCAACACTAGTCACTTCTGTATTGAATTTTAGTCCTTCTAGTCACAGGAACCCTCTGCAAATTCAAATTTGAAAATAAACGGCTACCTTATGGTGCTTTCAGCAAATCGATGATCAAAATTTAAATCTCCATCAACTTTAAGTCGTGACCATCCGATCTCTCTTTTTCACGATCTTTATGACTTATCTCTTAAAAGGGCCCTAGTCAAATTTAGCGAACTGGTGACAAAGGTTTTTTCCAGTTCACAAAAAACTTTTTACTTCCGCCAAATGATTTAGTGATTACACGACCTTGTTCGCTGAATCACGAAGACTTTTAGAATGTCACCATTTTATCATGGGAATGAGCGAACCCTTTGAAATCTATCGGAACCACTAAGCACTTAGACCCCACTTGGGCTTGCTTTATGCCACATGTCATTACCTCATTCATTGTCACTGCTCGGTCACACTAACACAGGACCCACCTTTTGTAATCTTTATAATCGGACGACAGGCATAAGATCTCATAGCTCTAACAAAACTCATGAGAACTTACGCCGACTGTAGATCATGTCCTCATCAGTGATCTCTTTGACAATGACCCCACCTTGCTGCATCATCCACATCGACCAATCAAAATTGAACAATCCTACACCACGTGGAAAATGGCCCCACTGAGCACATTAAGCTGCTTGGAAGATCAGATGGCTGGCGCAAGATCTGAAAGGCTTGAAAGATTTTATGCGCTTACATGCCAACTGTCGATTAGGAATCCTCTCCCATCTCTGACAACCATCTAATAAGAAATAGAATCAATGGTCATCACAAGATCTTAAGCCTCTGACAAAACCCCTAAGATCATATGTCGTTTGTCGATTCACTGATAGGATCAGGACCCACTGACACATCCGGAAACCAGGTCCCACTGACAGGATTCCACCTCATACTATGTGGACCAATAAAAAACCTCCAAATCAGTTGCACCTAACACCGGGACCACCACCAAAGATACATTTGAGACAAATGAGATCAACGGCCGGTGTAAGATCTCAAGCCTCTTACAGATTCCATGAGAACTTATGCCCATCGTTGGATGGATTACGGATGTCAGGACCCTCTGACCCATCAGAAAATTAGGTCCCACTAACACATGCTGAGTTGTTTACCTGTGGACCAATAAAAAAATGCTAACATGACACGCCTGGCATGTGGACCCACTTAAAAGGAAAGGCAACGTCACCCAATGAGATCAACGGCGGTCTTAAGATCTGAAGCCTCTGACACATCGCTTGCGAACATATGCCCATCGTTAGATGGAGATGGTGTCAGAGAGCTAGTCCCAGAAGAAAAGTAAAGCTGGAGACTTAAGAAAAATTAAGGCACTGACCTAGGAAAAATTAAAATCACTGGGCACTAGGAACTTAGGAAAGATTAAAGGGGACCCGCCGACACATGAAACCTAAGCGCGTGACATGTAAAGAAGTCTTTTTTTTTTTTTTTAAAGGAACATGCAGATTAAAGGTTTTAAGTGACCTACAAAAAGGTAATGTAAAAATAAAATAGGGCCAGGGGAATTTTAAAATTAAGGACCCAACGGCTAGATTTTAAAAAAAATTTTGCCAAGGGTTTTAAGCCGGAGACATGAAAAACATTGTAGAGACCAGGGGAAGAGAGCTAGAGCCATGAAATTTTTGGCACATTCTAACACTGCCTTTCTTTTTGCACCTAACAACATACCCATCTATAGCAAAGGTCCCTTCAATCCAAATCCTCACTCCCATGAGAATGTTCTTAATCTAACTTTCCATTAGTAGTTTTCCTAGATCCCGAGGAAGGAGATTGGACAACAGCCACCTGTGAATCCTTGGGTTACCCTTCCCTTTGACATGATCAGCTCTAGGGAAAATTTCTTGTGATCTTTGGCACTCTTAGGTAAGTTGTAGTCACCTGTGGATTTTGAGTCGCTACTTTCTTGGGCAAGCCGTGCTTGGTTAGCGCTCCAAGAGTTATTTCTAGATGAGAAAGATTCTTGTTACTTTGTTGCAATCTTTAATTCTCGTGAGCATAAATATGTTGTTCAAAATTTAAAGGGCTTGTTTTGCATGGTTTTTCGTATCACCACATTGGCATGGACTCCTCATTTTAACCCTAATGCGACTGTGCACTTATTTCATCTATTTTGGATCTCTTTCCCAAATCTACCCCTTGAATATAGAGATCCCCATCTTGTAGAAATTCTGGCTAAGAAGTTGGGAATTTTTATCAAGCATGATCTAGTTCCTTTCACCAATTTCCATCTTCCTATTAGTTTTTTCCTTCTCATGAAGGATAAGGATACCCTCCCATCAGTTCTCTCTATTTAGTCTAAATTTGGGGTTTGGGTGCAGCAGATCAATTATTTGGACCCTTCTGATATTATTTCTAAGGCTAACTCTCTCAGTCATTTTTCTTACTAGTGCTGGTAGTCTTCCATAATTTCTAATGATATTTTCCATCATTCTATGTCTAACCCTTTTCTTTGCCCATCTGCTTGCTTCCATCCTCCCCTGGTTCCTCCTAGTCAACAATTGATCCCCCATGCTTGTCAGGCTGGTGGTAATCGCCCCTCCAATTCATTGATTGTCTTGCTACTTGCTGCTAGCTTGGGAGTGCATTCTTCTCTGCACATGCCTTTGTTGGCTCAGTTTCTTGTGTCAAGATTTCTTGCCCCTATTTTTGATTTTCTCTCCTTTCTTGCCAAGCCTCGTTTCTTGCAGTCTTTTAGTAGAATTGGTATAAGCTCTCCCCGTTCCCTCAGTTTGGCTTCTCTTCCATCTTCAACCCCCCCCTTTGTTAAGATGAATTATGTGACTCCATTACCTTTGCATATTCCTTGGTTGGCTATTACTTCCTCTGCCTAGGTCAATCGTCCGCTATTATGCCCCCCTGAGCCTCTACTAGGGGAGAAAGTCATTATTAAGAACTTAATTTTTAATAGCCTCCCTTTTGTTCCTATCCCATCTCCCTTGCCTTATTTCATCTCTGATCAGGAGATTAGATTAATGTATGACAAAATTCTTATTTCGGTGGCCTCTCAAATTATTAATGAAATTACAAGTGAAGAAGGTATTCTCTCGGGTCCGCCTACAGACTGTAATCCCCCCTCTGCAAATGATGCCAACTTTTTCATCTCGGTAGATCTTGGCCCCACCCCTATTTCTAATAACTTTGACTACTCATAGACTCTCTCTTTACATAATTCTACCTGCACCCATTCACCCTTGCCTGTTGGTTTGGTTCTAGTTACCAATACTCCTAGGAAGAGGGGTAGGAAGCTATTAGCCTCTAAAATCAAAAAGGAGATTGATGAGGGTATTCAATCAACTCTATTGGATTCTTTTTCACCCATTATTCAAACTAGGAGAGCAGTGTGCTCTCTTGGCCCCCAATGAAGATTCTCTCATGGAATGTTAGGGGCTTAAATTCCCTTGACAAGAGAAGAAGAGTCAAAAAATTTATTGACTCTTCTAAAGCAGACATTGTTCTTATTCAAGAGTCCAAGTTCTCTTAGATCTCATTTGATAGGATTATTTGTAAGTGGTCTTCTTGGGATTCATCTTGTGTCCCTTCATCTGGGGCATCAAGTGGTCTTATTGTCCTCTAGAACCAGAAAATTATTCATGCCAATCTATTGGCTATCAATCCTAATTGGACGCTCATTAAAGTGTCCTGGTTTGATGTGCACTTCCATCTATTCAATGTTTATGGTCTGGCCTCCCCCAATGGAAAAATCTTGCTATGGGAATCTCTTGTAGATTAGTTAGGAAAGCTTGGTGATATCCCTTGTATGCTAGGTGAGGACTTTAATGCTATTGCTTCCCTTGATGAAAAATCAGGTGGGAATCCTAATGCACAAAGGGTGGTAGATGAGTTTTCTTCCTTCATCTAGAGTAATGCTTTGTGCGATATACCTTTTTTGAATGGGACTTTCACCTGGATGAATTGTAGATCTGACACTCCCATCTCTTCTAGATTGGATAGGTTTCTCATCTCCTCTGACTTTAAGATGTTAAATATCTCTTTCACTTCGGACATACTCTCCTTGTTAGAATCTAATCACTTCCCCATAGAGTTGGATATTAACACATTTCCTTTTGATAAGAAAAGTCCCTCTTTTAAATTTGAAAGCATGTGGTTCACACACCCTCACTTTTTGTCTCTTCTCCAACAGTGTTGGGTTAGTGCACCCTATCATAAAGGTACCAGAATGTATCAATTCTCTAATAAACTTAACTTCATGAGGTTCAGAATCATCATTTGGAATAAGGAAGTTTTTAAGAATATTTTCCATGAGAAGTCGTGAGTAGAGCAGGAACTTGCTCAGATTTCAGATCACATCATCAAGTTTGGTGTAAATGAGGAGTTAGTAGAGAAGCAAAAAATTTTCCAATCCTATTGGGCCACCCTATGCTCTAGAGAAGAAATCTACTCAAGGCATAAATCCAGAGAACTCTAGCTGAAAGTGGGTGACAAGAACATGAAATTTTTTCATGCTTCAGGTAAAATTAGGAAAGCAGCCTCATCTATCTTCTACATTAAAAGTGCTTCATCTGGGAATGTCCAATCCTCTCAACAACAAATTAGCAATGAGGGGGTTAGTTTCTTCAAAAATCTTTTTGCTCCAAACCTTCAGCATACCGATAATATTTATGACATGGAGGCTCTTCTCCAGCATATCCTATCTATTGTATCGCACCAAGACAACATCAATCTAATGAGGCCTTTTACTCTTGAGGAGCTTCATTTTTTCATATTTTATATGCCACCTGATAAAGCTCCTAGTCCAGATGGATTCACTATGGCCTTCTTTCAAAAATGTTGTGATGTACTTAGCTTTGATCTTCTTGTGGCCATTGAAGAATCTCGCAAGGTGGGTTATATACTTAAAGAGTTTAACATGACCAATCTTGCCCTAATCCCCAAGTGTAAATCCCCCCAAATGTTTGCAGATTTCATGCCTATTGCTCTCTGTAACTTAGTCTACAAAATCTTCACTAAAGCTATTTACCTCAGGCTAAAACCACTCATTCCCAGTTTAATTTCTCCACAACAAGGAGATTTTGTCCCTGGCTGGGACACTACTGATGGTACTCTAGTTGCTATGGAAGTTCTCCATTCGATTGAGTCTTCTTAGAGTCCCTCCTTTATCTTGAAGCTAGACATGATGAAAGCTTACGACAAGGTCAGCTGGAGGTTCCTACTTAGGGTCCTTGCAAAGTTTGGCTTCTCCCTAGCTTGGTGTAAGTGGATCAAGCATTGCTTAGCTAGAGCATCTTTCTCGGTCCTTGTTAATGGATCTCCCTCCATCTATTTCCATGCTATCCAAGGAGTTCGTCAAGGGGATCCAATCTCCCCCTTTCTTTTCATCATCATGGTAGAAGCCCTCAGTAGATCCATCCTTGCTCAAAATGCTCTCTCCAACTGGAAGGGCATATGTATTCCTAATTCAGCTCTCTCCATCAACCATAACTTCTTTGTTGATGATACACTCCTCTTTGGTAGGTCCTCTATTCATGAGGCCAGATGTGTAAAATGAATACTAAATTTGTATACATTTGGCTCTAGTCAAGTGATCAATCCTCTTAAATCCAAAGTTTTCATTCTCTTCACCCCAGATGCTATCTGAGATAGAATTTCAAGCATTCTTGGCTTCCTGGTGGGTGATCTGCCATCCACATATCTAGGTATTCCATTTTTCCTAGGGTTAGTGAAGAATTATTTTTGGGATAATGTGATTAGCAAGATTAAGAGCAGAATCTCTTCTTGGAAGGCTCATTGGCTCTCTCTATCTGGAAGGATCCTATTAATTAAAACTGCCCTTCTTTCAATCCCAAACTACTATATTTCAGTTCTCCAAGCACCTATCTCTGTAATCAAACAAATTGAAAAAATCATCCGAGGCTTCCTTTGGTCATCCAACATGACTAATGTTAGGAAGGTCCCCCTACTCTCCTTGCAGAAGCTCTCTTCTAGCAAACTTTTTGGAGGAGTAGGATTACAAAATCTGTCTCTTAGAAATAAGGCTTTCGGAGGGAAGCTTGTCTGGAATATGTGTTTCAGACCTCAATCTCTCTGGTGCCAAATTATGTAGTCAAAATACCTTGATTCTCCTTCCTCCCATCGTATCTTCACTATATCCAATCCCCTTGCTAGCTCTCCTACCTAGAACTTCATGATGGCTTCTAGGGAAGTTGTTACAAAATACCTCTCCTGGAAAGTTCATGATGGTTTACAAGTTCTCTTTTGGAAAGATTCTTGGAATGGCTGGCCACCATTATGCGAGTTTTCTCCCTTGTCTAAAGTCATGAGGGTTTCCTCTCTTCTTTGGGGAGATTTTCTAGTAGATTATGTGGATTTTGTAGACATCATTTCTCATAAGGTTTCGTGGAAGAATTTGGCTACCCTACCTTTATCTAGTAATCTTGCAATGGAATTTGCAACCCTCCTTTCCGAGAGGTTAGTCTTTCTATCTAAAGGTAATGACAGATTGCTATGGTGCCCTGCTAAGAAAGGTGTCTACTCTATTAAATTAGGCTATGAGGCTCTTCTTCAAATTGATTTGCAGCATACATCTCAACATGCCTTCAAATTTTGTTGGGACAATAGAATTCTTCCCAAAGCTGATTTTTTTCCTCTATGGCCATTCAATACAGGGTTCTTACTAGTGACAGGATTTCAAAGTTACATATAGCAGATACCTTTTATTGTGTTTTGTGTGGTGTTCAAGAGGAATCTATTGATCATCTTTTTGTTCATTGCCCCTTTTCCCATCAATGCTGGGGACATGTTATGAATAAGTTGTCTATTTCTTTCCCTCTTCCTAGGTCTCTCTAGGAGCTCTTCCAATCCTAGCCTTCACTTTTCTTGTCCTCTATCTTTTCTTGTCTATGGATAGTTATTCCCTCTTCATTTATCTAGTCAATTTGGTGGGAATGAAAAAAATGAATTTTTAGAAAAGAGATCTCTGATCTTAGCCTTGTCATCTCTTCAATTGAAAGGCTCATTTTGAAACAGGTTAATAGTAGGACATCTAGTCATTTTAACCCTAACGCTATCTTCTCATCATGGGACAATCATGTGTTGAACTCCTGGAAGCTTATTTCCCTCCCCTTGTGTCTGATGTTTCCCCAAATTAGGAAAGATCCAATCTTGAGATCTTCGATTAAATGGAACCCTCTTGTCTCCCCCGCTATCAAGTTAAATTTTGATGCATTTTCTAGAGGGAACCCAGGAAAGTCAGGTATTGGAGCTTGTCTTAGAAATTATGAAGGTGGAGTCTTAGCTTACTTGGCTTCTCCTATCAGCTCTAGCACTAACAATATTGTGGAAGCCATAGCACTGCTTGAAGGTTTTATCCTTGCCAAGAAATTATCCATCTCTAATTTGCACATAGAAGGTGATTCAATGGTTATTATTAATGCGTGCATTCATAGATCTATTGACAAATGGCAGGTGAAATATATTCTCCAATGATTCTAGGGTCTCATTGATTCTTTGGACATATTCTCTATCTCCCATACTTTCAGAGAAGGTAATAAGTTGGCAGATATTTTAGCAAACTTCGGTTGCAATAATGTTTTCTTGGATTCCAGTTCTACAGACTGCAGAATTGATTGTTTTCCCTCTGTCATGGAAATTATTTGTAATGAATCTTCATGATAGATGGAATTTTTGCTCCTGTTGGCTATGGCACATGTGTATTACACTACAAACTATTTCATTTTTATTCTTACTTTTTCATGATGGCCTACTTTAATTTTGGAGCTTCCCATTGCCGGTTCTATTTGTAAATCTTGAATGACACACTTATTAGCTCTACTCCAATTAGTGATGTGGTCGCCACTAATTGGTGTAGAGAAAATGTTATCTTCTACAATTTTTAGGGACATAATTGTTTCTATGCTGGCAAAAACGCTGTGTCATCTTATATATCTTTTTGGGAATATCCTATAGTACTCTGTGCTAACTCCACCTGTCAGTGGGTAAGGTGTGACAAGGGGGCCAAGAGATTTGCCATTTCATGATTATGAATTTAATCATATTGTGATATGTCAAATGCCTCCTTGTCATCCCTTTTCCCAAGTGGTTTTAGCTATGACTGGTTTTACTTTGGGTCTGCGATATCTACTTGGGCATATTTTATTATATTTTGTTCTAACCCCACCTCTGAGTATGAAAGACGTGACAAGGTGGCCAAGAGTTTTTCCATCTCATGAGTATGCATTTAATCATATTGTGACATATCAATTTCCACCTTGTCATCCCTTTCCCTAGGTGGTTTTAGCTCTAAATGATAGTACTTTGGCACTGTGATTGTGTCGCAATAGGTATAAGGTATAGCAACTGGCTTATTATTAATGGGCAAGGCAACTAGCAAATGTGACATGGCCTATTTGGTACTGGCTTTTTGTGTGATCAATTATTATTCATCCTCTCTTGTGTGAAATTATGTTATTCCTTTGCATTAGGATTGGCTTCAGCTTTCACCTGTGCTCTCCTCTCTAAGCATTTGATTTGATGACGTCTCCCATTTCTAATCTTTTCTCCTGTCCACTTGTCATTGTACCTACCCTCTTCTTCTACCATCCTTCAATCTTGTTTCCAAAAACCTAGCTTGGTTCCCGTTCTTATTTTATCTTCTGGTATCATTTGCATGCTTCAGATGTCATGAGCTATAGTTCTCAGTCAATAGTTTTGTGTTTTTTTAGTAAGCAATCTTCGTAAGATCTCATTTCTTCAATATGAGTTGCTACCATCATTTGGTGAGAGCGGCTCTTGCAGTTTTCTCCTTGGGCTTATTTATTAGCCTTTTAAGACATCTCTTCTTCATTTTCTTCCTTCACTACTTATTTGTTGGCCCTTAAATAGTCTTTACCCTCCTGTTACTTCCTCAGGTCCTTGTTTTGTCTCTTGTCTGCTTCTTAGCTATGTCAGGTCAACCCAACTTTTTGGTGGGAGCTAGCTCCAATGTGGAATGTTGTTCTACCTACTCTTCTTTGCACATGGAGTATTACCCTCAAAATTATAGGGTTCTACTGGAAGTTGAGATTTGGGAAGAACCTTTTCTTGGTCCCATTAGGGATGATATGCTTGTGGTTATGTTTAATTGTGAATGGCCACACATTCGACATGGCATCAGGAGGATTATTGGTCATGAAGCACTTTCTCCTTCTAGCAGAAGGATTATATTCCCTTCTTAAATTCTCTATATCTTTTTCTCCAATTTAGCTAATCTCATGCAATCGCCGACTTGTTTAGATAGTATAGCAATTCTCTATGTGAAGCCCATTTTTATGCAGAATCATAAGCTTTGGGTTGTGTTACATAAATATGATTGTTGGGGTGGCACTACTCTATTGGGTGGACTTTTTCACCATCATGCTCTATTGAGAGAGCATTATGTTCTTATGGTTTACAAAAGTAATAAAAGACCATTGGAATGGCAATCTTTCCACCCTGTTAAGATTGTGCTCCAAAAATTTGGGGGTTTTCTCTCCAAAGAGTGCATTAGTAGCATTCATCAAGTGGTTTTTGCAATGTTGGATTTGTTGGAAGTGGATTCCTCTCCTCTGGCGGGCTCCTCCTTTGCAATCCCATTCTATCCTTGACTTGAACCTTGGGCTAGGTTCTAGGGAGTCCTCACAAGCCTGTGTGGACATTGGTTAAGTTTCTCTTCACGACATTATGGCACAAGTTTTTTTGGGTTCTCACTTAGGTTTTGCTCATTGCAGTATGAGTCTCTGCCATAGTTGCTTATTCAAATCTATGTTGCACCTGTCTTCTGGCCTTGCTGTATATATAATATGAGGCATTTTGAAAACTCATTGCCAAGTAAAGGAGGTGTAATGTTAAATTTTTGTATTATTTGTATAAGCTATAAATAGCAGTACATGCTTAAATTTGATTATTATGCATATGCTATGTTGTAAGGTAGCTCAACTATTGTTAAGATAGTACACAATGAGCCTTCATTTATGTAATTTTCTCTAATTACTCCTATGATCACATTCTATTGTAAGGTGGTATCACTGTGGTGAATTAAGCCCGTAGTGATCCACCAATTTTGGTTTTTTTTTAGGATGGGGTCACAAATGGAGTTTTTTTTTCCCCCTAGTTCTTTTCTCTAGGAGGCCCTTATCTTAGAACTAGGTTGTAAAAATATTAAATATATAATATATTAAGTGGTAATACCACCTTTAAAAAAAAAACAAAAAAAAAAACACTAATTTAGACATAGACTCTTTTGGCTCACTCTAACTCGATTTGTATATATCGAAACTCATTTTGTCTTTTTTAGATAGAAAGGTAACACAAATACTATTTTCCTACATAGTTTTCATAATTTTGTTTTTGTAAGTTACTATTTGTCCTAAAGTGTCAAAGAGACAGGTTGTTGAATATCCAAACAACCTATGTTTAAGTAAAGTAAAATTTGAAAGTGACAATGAACTCAATATGTATTAAAATTATAGTCGTTAGAAAGCTTCCTCTAAGTAGCATCATCTAACATTTTTTGTTTCATAAGATCATCTTGTTTGGTCTTTGTTTTAGGACTTAAAGAACATTTTTTGTAGTCTTTTTTCCCTTGATAAAACCTTCAAATTTGGGGTCTTCACATGAAGACCCCCTTCACCTGAAGGGATCCCAAGGTTTCATGCGAAGACCCCTTGGGAAAATTCTGGCGTGAACAAACCCCGTTGGACTTTTACCTAACCTAGTTCGCCTAAACTAGGTCAACTAATTATGTTTTTTATTTTTGTATGGTATAAAAGAAAATGTTTTTTTTTTTCATTTTTTACACAATTGCAATCAACTTAATTCACATTTTTTTACTATTGCTTAGATTTTGGAAAGGTTTTTTTTTGGATGAGAATTTCTATTGGTGTTTTTATGAAATACAATTTTTTTGGAAAAGAGAATTACTAGTAAGGTGATTTTTTCTAAGACATTTTTTTCGAGGAGGAGAATTACTATTTCCAAATTTTTAGAGGACATTTTTTTGGAGAGAAGAAATGGGGAACAAGAAGGGAAAAAAAAGTAAATCTGCAAGAAAAAGGTCAGCTAGTACCAAGCAAAGAAATCATGAAGTTGCATTGACATATTATTATAACACTATTAAAGAAGGTATGAACCTAGACCTCTAATTTTACGTGCCCAAATTTTATGGATCTACGTTATATTTATATCTAATTTGATTCATTTTTGTGCAAGTAGCTCACAATCAACATGGTAAAGGTGAAGGAGAAGCTCAAGTAGGAGGGTCAAGCCAAGTTGAAGAAGGGTTAGGTTTACTCCCTACGAAAGCTTAATAAATTGATGTTGGAGAAGGGTCAGGACCACATGCTCCTACTTGTATGGATGAACTTATATATCTATCTCAAACTATAAAGAGAAATATTAATTATAGAAACTTATATCATTTAATTACAATGGATGTGGAGAAATTGAGATCATTTGCTAATGTTCAACCTTTAAGTCTTTCTAAGAAGAGGTCAATGAATAAGATTTCAAGAGAAATATTGGCTAAATTTGATAATTTTGAAACACTTGAACAAGCCTAATTTCTTCCAATTGTACTTATAAACAAAAAGTTGGCAGAGGCATTAAAATTATTAGGTATAGACACAACATCAAAGAAGAGAAAAGTTGTTGACATGAAAATTGATATGATTGAAAATCTTAGGAAAGGTTTGAACCAGGTAGGGAAGTGATCTCAAACTAAAGATAAGACCATTACAAGAAGAGTTATGTTGACATCCATTGTAGGAAACACTATGCCTTGAAATAGATGAATATCTTTAGTTTCATCTCAGATTGGTTTTAGTAGGAAAACAATATAGCAATATGTTAAGAGGAGAATGCTTTTAGATGATAGCATCTTGGAAGGAAATTGGGAAATCATGTGTGGAGCTCCTTCTTCTGATAGGATTCATGAGGGAATCAAGAATTTGGTCACATTATTTTGGAATGATAATACTCATCTTTCATCAAACAATAGAGATGTTATCAGACATAGAATTGTAGCTAATCAATATGAATATCATACAAAATATTGGTTGGAGACAACACAACATGAAATGTATGTGTCATTTTGTAGTTCAAATCCTAAGATAAAGATTGGACAAACATTATTTGAAAGATTGCAGCCATATTTTGTTAGGACAAATAAAGTGTTTGAAAATTGTTGTTGTCGTTATCATATTAAATTTGATCTCCACTATTAGTTTTTTCAAAATTTTG
>BSBK01013714.1:0-57500 GCA_027943335.1 Chamaecyparis obtusa | reverse complement strand
TGGTTATCTCAAATCTTCTTAGATTAAAAAAATATTGATATAACATCTATACTTCTCATGCATACCTACAATGGAGTCTCCTCCGCACCTATTAAAATGCTAACAAAAAATCACTTCAACTTTATCTTTTGGGAGATCAAATGAATCCATTTGACAAACTTATTTATGTAGTAAGGTACTAGTAAGAAAAATATTTCCAATGATTATAATATTAATATATATTAAGTTTATTATGACTTTGTATTTTTAGTTTTACTAAACATAGATATTTCAATGTATGTCTACCTCTATGTTTGACACTTATGGAAAAATAGTAAATGAGAGGAAAAAAATTATAAAAAATATTTATGCCCTAGGTATTGAAGTTCTTTTTGATAAAAAAATATTAATTTTTTTGGGATAAATACACGACAAGTTATAAGCTATGTAGTCAAGGTATGTCAAAATTACAGTTTAGTCAACTTCAAGTATTAATAAAATATAAAATAATAGTGATAATGTCATCAAACCAAATGCATGCCCTCCATATGGATGTTACAAAACTAAATTTGAAAGAATCACATTGATATCTATTTTAGAAAAAAAATATTCTCTATGAAAACAATGTAACTCTTTGAAAATGACGTTTTCAACAACATACCAGTTTTAGTGGGAGAAAGAAAAAACCACTCAATTCAATTAAAAAATAAATATAAAAAATATATTTAGAATCTAGATAGACAATTTTAAAAGACTCTAACTTACTTCATCTTCCAATTTCAACTGGTTTAACGACAATATGCATTCAAATCTGAAAGTGTTTTTCAAAATGTAGAGTTCAGTGTCTGTTCAGGCAAAAAAGTGTAACCCACTATTGTGGGTTCACCTGAGAGAGAGAGAGAGAGCTAAATAATGTTTAGGATCTCACATGTATATAAATTTATTGTGCATGACATGTCTTTGTAGTGATTGTTGAGCTTGGAAATGTAGGAGTTAGTTACTATTTATTGTCTTGTACTACAGAGAGGATGAAGTTAATTGATCCTGAAGAAAGCGATCAAATGTTGTTCCCCATAGGCTTGAATTCTTTACATGTCAATATATTGTTCATTTTGTAAATATAAAATTTCAAAGTTTTAACAAATTTTTAATTTAAATTTATATTGTTAAAATTTGTGACCTGTAGGTTTAGTTGTTTTAGAGGGAACATATTTCAAGAAAATCAATGTAATTCAACATGGTATTCACTTTGTTGATTACCAACCAGAAAATAAGGTTTTTTAATATATCCACCTAGTAGTTTGCATGTCCCTTTGTCTCCATCCAGATAAATCTCAACGTTTATGTCGTAAGTGGAGACTAGATAGTGAGGATCATAAGAGAATATTACATATTCTCTATGAGAGGTCTGAACCACTTAAGTTGTTCTAAAAATTAAATTACATACATATTTCATCTGTTAGGATGTACTTGATCTCTCTAGATTAAATTGACTATACTTTGTTGATATATTGAAACAATGATGGATTATATTTTGTTTATTTATTAATAAGGTTTTGATTATATACTTTGGCATGGCTCAATGCTTTATATATGTTTTGATGGTTCAATGGTTTGAATATATAGTTATGTATGCTTTTATACATATGGTTTTATATGTATGTTCTTATGTATGCTTTGATGGTTCAATTATTTTTGTATGTAGTTATATAAATGCTTTTATGTTTGTTAAAGTGAACGTGCTAAATGGATGATATTAAGTTCATAAATTACTTATGGTTCATTAATTACATATTAACTTCTTATTTTTTATGAAGGTTCAATTAGATTAATGAATAGTTAAATATCTCCTTAAGACCTCCACTTAAGACATTAGTTAGGTTACTAATGACATTGGTTAGATTACTAATGACATGTTAGTTCTAGATTACTTATATTACTTATGGTCCATTAGTTAAAGATTAGTGTTAGTTTTTATGATATTAAAAATAGATTACTTATTAGTTAAAGATCCCCTTAAGACCTCCCCTTAAGACATTAGTAAAGGTTGCTAATGGAATTAGTTAGATTACTTATGACATGTTAGTTCTATATTACTTATATTAATTATGGTCCATTAGTTACATATTAGTGTTATTTTTTATAACTATCTATCAAATCAAATCATGTAACCATCTAATCAAAACATATAAATATCAACCATAAACACATAAATCATCTTGTGTGATGATGATAATCACCTTCATGAAATTAAGATCAAATTAGCAACAATTCTAAAGTAAATACAATGCAAATCTATTTAAAAATGAAACTAAGATCTATAGCATCTCATGGCTCTCTAGAAAGATGTGGTAAGTGAAGCTCTCAGCTCAAATCTTCACTAGTGACACTTCTAAAATGAGAATGTATGCTGCTATAATCCTTCTACGATGATGATTCTTGCTCAAATTGACAAAAGTATAATGCAAATGCTCTAAATGCTCTTAAATGCTCTTAGAATGCTCTTCAATTGCCTATAGTAACAATGCTTCACAAATGAGTTTCTAAGATATCAATTGCTCTCAAAATGCTTCATATTTATAGTAAATGTCCAAGGGTATGGGGTGGAGTGAAGTAATCATGATTTACCTTTGGTTGAGTCAAATGCTTTGCTTTGTTCATAAATGGGGGGGCAATTTAAATGTTTGTCTCAAAGCTTTGGACAAAAAGACAAAATTGAGTGGTTGAGATTGAAACTTTAGAATGAGTGATTGAGATTCATCCTTTTTGAGTGATTTGTGTCTTTTTGTCCTCAATTCTTATTGGTTGCTGAACTTTGTTGAAAGATATTAGGAATTATTAAATTCAATTAATTAATTAAATTTAGCCATGTAAGGGTAATAGGCTCATTTTAATTTTTGATTTAAACAACTATACAATTAATTGATTAAAATCAATTATGTAGTGTTTTTCACCCCTTTAAGATTTGATTTAATTATTTAACATCATTATTTGATTTTTCCTTTGCTTTAATTGATTTTGTCCAACTTTATTTAATTATGTCCATTTTAATTGATTTGATCCCTTTTTGATTGAATTAGTGCATTTTGATGATTTTTGCAATTTAAAAGCACTTTGTCCATTTTTGCGTGTCTACAAATGCCCCTCTTTGAATTGATGTGCGAAGAACATTGATTCAAAAATTCTTTTGAATCCTGATCGCTTTTAGGTCCTTATTGTTGATTTACTAATTCACTGATTGCTGCCTCTGATATGATATGATTGCTACCTCTTATACGATATGATGAACTGATATGCCACTGATGAACTGATATGCTTCTAATAATGATACAAATTTTTTGGTGCCCCACTGATTCCAATGATGTTTGATTTGATACTCTTTTGCCCCCTCAGAAACAAAACATATTGATTACTTGATTTGAAAAATTTGATGATGTTGATTCAATATGTTTTCATTTCTAAAAAATCTTGATGATATGCCATAATTCAAGAATATGCCCCGATTCATTTGATAGGTCAATATATAGGTCTAAGCCAATTTTCACCTCCAAAATTAGGTCAAATTTGCTTAAATAGGTTGAAAAACCTTGATTTACTATTCATTTTCACTTTTGTCTTTGGTGATTTTGCTCTAGTCCCGCGGTGATTTTTGAGATGGTTGTCCCTATCCGAGAGCATCGATTCAAGAGGTGTCAGTGATATATGAGGCCACCTAAATATGGACCTCGAGTGAGTTATTTTGAACTCCCTCTTTGCATTTATTGCTCATTTATTAGCATTTATTGCACTTTTTCATTTCACCCTTGCCTTGAATATGCAAATTCACACCTAGGAATATTTCATTGTCGCCTAGACCTTTTCACTATCGTATCCACCCTTTTCACTCACACCACCATGTAGTAAGATGTCACCTAAGAAAATTTCATTCTCGCTTGAGAACGAATCGTTCATGCGTAGATTTAGGGTAGAAATGCCAATTTTAACATATTTTGCTGCATAGGAAACCCTAGTAATTCATTGTCACCTAGGCCAGATTTCATTATTGCCTAGCATGATTCAATGTCACTTGACATGGGAATTGTTGGCTTTTAAACTTGTTCCCACATGGTGCCAGGTTTACACTATGATTGACAAACTGGTTAGTCTTCACTCCAAAGGCTGACAAGGGAAAAAGTGCCAATTGATGAGGATAGAGAGAAATCCTCCTTCTTTGAGCTCCACATTCACTCAGGTGGGTATTGCCTTATCTGCACACTCATACAACTTGTGTCACACTACAGGCCTGCAGGTAACTGACTGTGGAATGGTTCTCAAACTCCTAGGTATCCTGTACCTCAATAAAGCCAATATCTCATGCAATAGCCCTACTTGCATGGAGTGAGTATGAAAATCAGAGAACTAACCTAACAACATGAAAGGGAAAGGGTGGAACTGAATGGGAATGATTTTAAATGGATTTGAAGGGACCCCTGAGATGCCCTAAGTCTCAGATAGACCAGTGCCTTGTCCAATGGGTAGCAGAGTCAAATACTTCACTGCAATAGAGCTATGAAACAAGAAGACAACACACTCACCCTGATCAAATCATAAATTACCAAACCACCTGTGCACCTAGATATGCTATCACCTATCCAAAGAAAGACCTAGGAACATGCAATACATTAACCAACATCCATTGGAAGACAAGCATGATGCATCTTTGATACCTCAGCTCATACATATCTGAACACCAGTCCTAGACTCAGTTGCTTCTGTGAAAAACAACTCTACTACAGAAACTCACTGGAAATGCAAGTAGAAAAACTATAACACCCTTGATGCTACAATTAATAAGTCTAAAACCTAAATGGAGACAATCTGAGAGCAGAAAAAATATACTGAAATCTTATATATAAGATATTTGTTACAATTTCATTATATGCCCATAGCCAGAGAGGACAGAGGGAACACCCTATATGCAGAGAGAAGGAGAAATCTGTAGAACAGAACCCTTCATGGAACTGACAAAATTCAAAACCCTTTCTAAGTAAAAAATTTGACACTTTATACCACTAGCTTCCTTGGAATTCTCTAGGAGAATGCAACAAGCTTGGGATAGCTAGGGTATAGGTCTCAACCACCCAACCTGCTAGAAATGGTCACACCATTTACTGCAGGGGCATGAAGCATAAGCAACTTGGAGAAAACAAATCTCTAGTAGATCAATAATCATGAAAATTTGTGAGCTCAGCATAGTACACCAGGAATGCCATGAAAATCAGTCAAATCGACCACCTACAAATGGCTCCTCGAGCACAAAACCATACTCCACCAAGTACAAAATCTACCTCCGCAAATGACCACAGGAGCCCTAGACCACATCGCAACAACCTACCACCATCAAACTAGCAAGAAATCTGCCCAAAAAGCATTAAAACCAGGTACCTTTGGTCGCTGCAAAACCCTCTACAAATTTGAATTTAAATCCCAATGCTCACTTTCATGGCGCCAAAAACACATCGGTGGTCCTTGTTTAAACTGAGATCAACTTTAAGTCGCAGTCGTCGATCTTTATTACTTTCCTAGGCTTATGCTTTAACACTTGTCTTTAGTCATGCTACTGCGCGGTCATGAACTTCATCGCCACAAAAATCTAGCTTCAAATTATGCTTGGTCGCATGATCGCAAGGCACCAAACTAACCCTTGCGATCATGCGACCGTGGTCTCCCAGCCACAGTGAATGGTCAGAAACCCCGCAAGAAAAGTCCCTGGCAATGTCACCACCACAACTCCGCAGCTGTGACCACAGATAGTCAGTCGCATGATCGCAAGCCATGGAAATGGCCCTTGCAATCATGCGACAAGACCACTAGACTACCACATCATCACCGGCCAGCCAACCGGAAGACTAACACCTCCACAACAAAAGACAACGGGCCCATTGACGAGCCACATCATCGCCTGCCAGCCAACCGGAAGACTACCACCTGGGCCTACCTGATGCCACATGTCACCTCCTCATTCACTAATCCACACCTAGTCACTGGCACAGGACCCACCTTTAACTCCGCAACAGCGTAACCCAACAAAATGGAATAAAATCTAATGGATGGCGCATGATCGCAAAGGCTTGGAATATTCCTTGTAGTCATACGCCAACCGTTAGATTAAAGCTTTCAATGTGGGCCTCCCTGACATAAGCCAAGTCATCACCACGTGGATGAATGAATACCCACCAACTCAGATCACTGTAACCGCCACCGAACTGCAACCAGCACCACATTCGCCAACGGGCCCCAAAGACACGTGGCAAACGATCGCATGATCCCATAGCCAAAAAATGGGCTATGCGAGCATGCGATAGCCAATCATAGGCTACCAGATCACCACCTACTGCAAACGGGTCCATCGGGCAGTCACTTCATAAACCAGAATCGACAGTTGTCACTAAACCGTGATGTTAAAAAGTGAGCACCTTCGCTCAGTGGTATAACGGCAACCACCAGATCTGTCCACGCTTTAACCTCCTCAGAAGACTACAGACCCACTGACGCTATCCAACCTATCAATCCATCAACCAATCAAAAGATGCCAAATCGCTCCATCCTGACAACAGACCTACTAACAAAAGCCAAGTCACCATCTGCCGGCTAATCAGGAACATCCATGTCACTGGAAACACCGGCCCCACCAACTAACTGCCAAGAATTTAGCGACTACGTGACTAACCGTTCGCCAAGTCATGAGATATTAGCCGCAAATCACCAGGGATGAAGAGATTGCGTGATAACACAGTCGCCAGGTCGTGAGATGCCAACCGCTAGACTGCTAGAATCAGGAGACCAAAGATAACCACTAGTCGCCAGGTCACCAGAAGGAAAGCTAACCCCCAGGCAGCTGAAAACCATGAAGAACCGAGACCACATGGATAGGTGGTAGGTGGTCGCATGATCGCATGTTAGAAAAGTCTGACATGCGGCCATGCAATGACCAATCAGGAAGAGCCTTTGAAGGCCTGGGCCCACCTGTCATTGCACTTGCACAGTTAGGGGACAACCATCAAACAAGAGACGACAAGGTCAAAAATACACACGGGGTTTTCGACACAGCGGAAGACCGAAAACATAGAGTTTTTGATGCCAAAGGATAAGCACACAAAAGTAGGAAGCACAGGGTCGAAAACAACGAAGGTTGAAAACACACAGACCTAAAACATCATGGACTTTTAAAAACACTGTGGGTTTTCGACACTAAGGCAGATTTTGAAAATGCTTCCCGCGAACCTTAAAAATTTAATCTCTTTCTGGATTTTATGATTTAGCACATGTAATTTGGACCAGAGCAAGGTGGAAACATGAAGGACACAGGGTAGGAGGCAATGAAGAACACTTGCAAGGAAAATAGGCCATTTTCATAAAATTTTTCTATGATAGAAAAATGGCCTAACAGGAATTATCGCGTAACACCTGCAAAGTGTCGCAATAACAACTTTTTGGTACCGCTTAAGAGAAATGTTGCCTGGTATGATTAAAATCATGCCTACAGACTTTTGAAATTTTTTTGCCCTTGTACTTGATTATGTTTGATGAAAAATTTGATGACTTCCGATGATCGATTCAAATGATGAGATTAGATCTGTTGTGTTCAACAAAAGTAGTGGATTTGGATATCAAGATAGTGTTTCCAATGAATGTGATTTATCAATCCGATTAGGATAGGGTACTGATAGGATAAATCAATCAGTGTGAAAACCAATATGATTGATATTGCTACTTCATTCTCAGGACACAGAGACAAAAAATGGTACTGGGTGTGATTTTTGGATACTTTTGATAGAATTGATTGACTTGAGATAATTCCTTGATATGGTATACTGATATGATTCCTTTGTTTTGCCAATAGGCAAACTTTCCTACTCTATACATCCAGACAGTTGCATCTTGGGTCATTGATTTGGGTTAGACACTTATGGATGTTGAGTTTCATGTGATTGAGTTGTGCGGATTGAGTTTCCTTCTTGACCTTCCATGGTTCCATTTGAACCATGGTTTGTTGATTGCAGTGGCAGAGCGATGCCAGTCTAACCACAATACATACCATGTCTTTTGGAGAGATGACTATCACACCTGTGAATGTGTATAGATTGCTACATATCCCATGTAGAGGCGAGTTAGTTTATTATGATTCTATATATGATTCCACAGTCTACCGATGAGTGTTCGGGGAAAACTCTATTGATGATGGCACTATCACTTGGCCTTAGTTTGCTTCATTTCCAATATTTCCAGTGGTACTTGGTGCACTAATTGGTGGTTGTTTCTTCCCGACTAGTGAGGCCATGGTTTTTCTGTCAGATGGGGTAGGATTCTTGAGGATTTGCTTGCTCATCCTCAGTGCTTCGATTGGGGTTCCTGTGTTCTTTCCTAGCTCTATCATGATTTTCCCCTCGCTGGATGATTGGTCGTACGACTACTACTATTGAGCACTTCTTCTTTGGTAGATTTTCTAGACAGTATGGTCGGATACAGGATATGCCTTAGGGTGCAGCACTATATGCTCAGGTACAAGAAAAGAGATCTATGTGGGGTCCTCTTATTGATTATAATTTTGCATTGGATCATATTGCTGGTATGGCTTACTACAGATGTGAGATGCTTCCTGGCATGGTAGATGTAGGTATGTCTCGTGAGTATGCAGATTGGTGGGCTCATAATAGGTTTACTCATTTCACTAATAGAGATCCTTTAGTTATTGGTCGAGTATGGGTGAGAGGTGGGCATGCGAGGGATAGAGATCGAGCTAGAGGACATGATGATGCAATTGATGTACATCTTAGAGCAGTAGATAGAAAGCATAAAGCTCATAGACAATAGAGATGAGAGAGACAGGCTCATGTAGATGCTGCTAGGCAGATTCTAGGTGGATTAGATCCTTTGGTTTAGTTGGAGAGAGTTGCCTTGGCTTAGCAAGATGATGTTCTAGCATAGTAGGATGAGATTCTGGCATAGCAGGTGCCTACATAGGTTCCTTCACAAGTACAACAACTGCAGGATCAGGGACAGATTTCACAGGATGCTCCTACTATTGGTACTTTATCACGGGATGTGCAGTCACTATGGACAAATGTATCCACTGTTGTTGGGCATTTAGATCAGGTTGCTACCTTGATGCAATAGTTTATGTCTGCTATGGTTTAGAGACAGAGCAGAGCAAGCACTTCTCAAGCTCCTCCTCCACAGGATGGTAAAGGTGCAGATGGATCTAATGCTACAGGATCTTGATTGATTGATGACAGATTCATTCCTTGTTGATGTTCCTTGTAGCACATTTCATGTTATTTGATTGATCAGAACATTTGATGTATCACTTTGTATGACATTGTATCTTGATATACTGATTTGATGGATCATTGATGAACACTTTTTTTATGATATATGATGATATACTCCTTTGTTCTCCTTGATGAGTTGTTATGAGATTATCTTTTATGCAGCTATATGATGTTTTATGCATTTAATTTGATTTATGCTATGGATGCAATGTATCTTGTCTTATGATATAAATAAATGAATGAAATGATGTATCAATTAATGACACATTTTTCTAATTTTTTTCAATGTATGGATGCAAAGTGTTTTATGGAAATGCATTGGAGTGCCCCTATGTTTTTGGTTTTTTTCAATTTATGTAATTCTATCCTTAACTACATGTATGAAAATGATGTATGATTCTTTTTCTTTCTCTTTCTTTTCTGGTATATGGATAATGATTAATGATTAATGCTATGCATGAATGCAAAAGATAATATCATTTTCTTTGTTTTGATTTATCAAGAGTAAGACATTTGATTGAACCCCTCATTTCTCTAATGTTTTGACTAACCAAGATTATTGATGTACCCCCTTGTCCTTGGAAAATTAACCACAAACAAATGCAATTAATCTAACATGATAATGCAATGCAATGCAACCTAAGTGTCACCAGCTTTTAGCAAAGAAATGCCATCAAAATAAATTTTCATCATTGACCATTTTGGGATCGGAAAGAAAGTACAATCATCACTGACCACGTCATGATGATATAAATACCACTTTTTATCACTTTTGGTAACCTCTTTTTGAACCTAGTACAACCCTCACTAGTTGGATGACCAAACTATGGGAGTCTGAATACCGGTGTCAACGGATTCAATGTTGCAAGTGGATTTTTGGTATTAAGATATGGAAAATCTAAATAGACAAGGGATCCGTTTGCATAAACAAGTAAAGGTCAATCCTTCCTCTTATGGGATAGTCCTCGATGGTTCTTTGATGACCATGTCGTTAGATGAACTCTCATAAGTTGATGAATCTTCCTCAAAACAATCACTCAAAGGCAAGAAAATATCATGTCACTATCATGGCTAATCTAGTCGAAACATCATCGATTAGCTCAAAAGATTTGATAAAAGTCAATTTCGTAAAGATTATCAAAAGAAAGCTTCAAGTGTTTTGTAATGTTTCATGATTTTCAAAAAGTATTTCCAAGCATTCTGATCTTTAAGGTGTTTTATCAATTTTTTATGCTGAATAATAAAGTCAATGAAGGCTCAAGGATCTTGTTGTAGGATCAAATACTTGTGTTTGAAAAATGATATCCATCAAAGATTCAACAAACTTTCCACTCTTTTGAAGCTCTGATAACTCTCTCTTTGACGTGACTGATTGTAGCACTTATTGAATCCATTTGGTACCAAATTTTCAATCCTTTCCTGCCCCCAAGTGATAAATGTGATCTTGTGACAAACTTAGGGCTGATAGGAAATGCAACAATGTGACTGAAAGGCTTTATTATGACTATGTACAAATGACGGATGTAGTGACAATTTTACAAATGGGATGTTGGAAATGCAATATATACACATGTGACTTGGAAAGATAGACTTAAGGGAACAAAAGGTGCTTGTTTACCAAGTTTTCACCCTTTGGGTCTTTTTTTTTTGCTACCAAGGCGCCTATTGCTAGGTTTTCACCAAGGCACTTTTTTCTTCTTTTTTTTTCAATTTTTTGTATTTTTTTTTTTTTTGTATTTTTCAAGATCTCTTTGACTATGTACAATAAATATGATGCTCCTCATCTGATACTCTTTATACTCTTTTGTCGTCTCCCTCATGTGTATAACCTTTTGAGATGAATGTTGTTGATAGGCTCTTGGAGCTCCTCTCCTTCACAATCTGATAACTTATAGGTTCCCATTCCAAATGAAGACACAATGATGAATGGACCAAGCCAATTAGCCTCCCCTTTTCATTTCTTTTCTCTATCAGCTTGATTCTTTGAATTTTCTCTTAACACTAAGTCTCCTACCTGAAAGACTCTCGGTTTGATATGCTTATTGTAGTTCCCTGACATTATATTTTGATACACTTTCAGATGTTCATAGCCTTGTGTATGGTGTTCTTCTAGCAACTCCAATTGTTGAAGTCTAGTGACTCTATAGTCTTCATCTATGATCAACCCTTGCAATGACATTTGTAAAGATATAATTTCAACCTCCAATGGTAGAACTGCTTCGGCTCCATAGACTAATGAAAATGGTGTGGCTCCCATAGGTGTTCGAATGCTAGTTCTATAGGCCCATAATGCTGGATTAATTTGCACATGCCAATCTCTTCCTGATTTATTTATCGGTCTCTTCAAGATTTTCAAAATGTTCTTATTTGTGGCTTTGGCTTGTCCATTTCCTTGAGGATAATAAATGGATGAAGAATGGTGAGTGATATGAAATGTAGCACAAAGTTCATCCACATCCTTGTTTTTGAATTACTTTCCATTATCTATTATTATGGCATGAGGAATACCATATCTGCAAATGATGTGGTTCAAGATGAACATGGAAATTTGTTTACCCGTGGCCGTGATCAAGGGAACCGCTTTGACCCACTTAGTGAAATACTCCATTTTGGTTATGATGTATTTGTAACCATTTGAAGAAGGTGGGTATATGATGCCAATCAAGTCAAACCCCCATTGATAGAATGGCCATGGTGTAACAAATGGGTGTAATTCTTGTGCCGATATATGTATCATGTTGCCATGATATTGACATTTGTTACATTTCCTGACAAAGTGACAAGCATCTTTTTCTAAGGTCTTCCAGAAATTCCCTAAGTGAAGGATCTTCTTGGCTAGGTTTAAACTGCTTGAGTGTGACCTGCAAATGCCTTCGTGAACCTCATGTAAATCTAACTTAGACTCTTCCTCGTCTAGACATCTAAGTAATGTCCCGTCGAGACCCTTATGATATAATGTTTCTGAAAGGATTATGTAACGGACTGATCGGCGTATGAAGTTTTGTTTTTGGGCTCATGATTGGTCAAAAGGTAGCACTTGGTCTTTGAGATATGTATAGATAGGGTCGTACCAAGGTGAGTCATGTCCATGAAGTAGGGCAACAATTTGGGTTTCGGGAAGGTTGAATGCTAGTTTCACCAACTCTTCCACCAGGAACTCATACTTCTCATTCTGGTCTAGTTTTTGTAATAAGGAAGCCAAGGTGGCCATTGCATCAGCTGCTTTGTTTTTCTCTCTCGAAATCTATTCAAAAGTGATCAAGGAAAATTACTTCTTCCATCCATCAATCATGGTCTTATATGGCATTAGCTTTTCATCTTTTTTATTGTATTCATTGTTGATTTGATTGATGATGAGTTGAGAATCTCCATATATTTGTAGCTCGGTGATGTTCCATTCTAAAGCCATTTTGATGCCTATGACTAGAGCCTCATATTCTACTATATTGTTTGTACATGGAAACAAGAGCTTTTATAAATTAGGAATGGTGTACCCTTGAGGAGTAACCAATAATATGTCGGCCTTAGAACCTCCTTGAGTATATGAGCCATCAAAGTACAACTTCCACATTTTAGCCTCTATGTTGACAATTGTGAAATATGGAAATTCCACTTGAATGGTTTGTGTAGAATTCATTGGATTATTAGCTAAGTGATCTTCTATCACTTGTCCTTTTATTGCCTTTCTATCCACATACTCAATGTCGAACTCACTCAATATCATGACCCATTTTTCTATCCTACCCGTTAAGGCAGTTTTACTTAGTAAATACTTTAAAGGATCAATTTCAGCAATTAGTTTCACCTTGTACATCAACATATAATGTCTCAATTTTTGAGATGCAAAGACAACTAATAGACAAGCCCTTTCCATGAATGTGTAGTTAAGTTCGTATTTGATCAATGTCCTACTCAAATAGTAGATTGCCCTTTCCTTTCCTTGCTCATCTTCTTGCGCCAAAAGCACTCCTAGAGACCTTTCGGTAGTGGATATGTACAGCAGCAATGATTTTCCCTTGATTGGTGGCATTAGGATCAGTGGATTTATTAGATAAGTCTTCAATAAAGTGAAGGCTCGGTCACATTCTTCATCCCACATGAAAATAGTATCTTTGTGTAGTAACCTTGTGAATGAATGACATTTTTCGGCCAATTGAGAAATGAACCTTCTTATGGATTGTATTTTGCCTTGTAGATACCTCATTTGGCTTATGTTCTTTGGTATCTCCATATCCATTATTGCTTGTACTTTTTTTGGATCCACTTAAATTCCTAACAATTTGCCGAAACTATATAGCCTAACAATTTTCCGGATTGGACACCAAAGGCACATTTCTTTGGGTTTAGTCTCACTTTGAATTGCTTCAACCGAATGAATATCTTTTTCAAAATTTGTAGGTGATCTTCTCTTTTGTGGGACTTGGCCAATATGTCATCCACATAATCCTCTAAAAAAATGTGCATCATATCGTGGAAGATAGTTGTCATTTCCCTTTGATATGTGGGTCCAACAATTTTAAGGCCGAAGGGCATGACGTTCCAACAAAAGATACCCCAAGGACATGTAAAAGCTATCTTCTCTTGGTCTTTGGGTGCAATTTTTGTCTAATTATATCCACTGAAACCATCCATTAATGAGTACATGGAGTGACCCGCTATCAAGTTGACTATTGCATCAATGCTCGGAAGTGGGAAGTCATCCTTAGGACATGGAAGATTCAAGTCTCAAAAATCTATGCATACACAAATGGATTTGTCATGCTTTGTGACTGGTACAATGTTAGATATCCATTCAACATAGGCTATTTCTCTTATGAATCCCACCTTCAACAATTTTTCTAATTCCACTTTGACTAAGAGAGTTATATGTGGGTGCATTTTCCTCAACTTTTTCTTGACGGGGTTAACCCCTAGTCTAACATTCAAATGATGCATTATGAAGTCAGGATCCAATTTGAGCATGCCGACATATGACCATGCAAAGTTCACTTATTATTCTTGGAAAAACTTGATGAAATCCTCTCTTTCTAGAGGTGTAAGTGATGCGGCCAAGTGTATAAATTTTGGATCCAATTATGTCCCAATGTTGACCTTTTCCATCGGCTCTATGAGAATAGGTGACCTTTCTTCCCCATGCTCAGATAAGGTATCCAATCTCTCTTCCTTTGGTGCCACAGTTGGGTTTTCACCATAGGAAACATCTTTTATCTTTAATTTTTTTTGGTTCTAGTGCTACCACACAGTGGTTTTCATCACTAGAACTTTTCATTTTATTTTCTTTTTTCATTTTTTTCTTTTGACTAAGAGATTGGACCCCCGTTGTTCTCATCATGTTCAGTTTGAATTCATTGGTGAAAGAGGGTTCAACCACATTAAGGTATTGGTTCATTGCTTGGTCATTTGGAAAGTAAAACAAGTCACTTGGCTCAGTTTGGTCCCAATCAATAAGATGGGGATTTATCAAGGATAAGGTTTCATTAGGCAAGTTATCTTCAATTGGGTTTATGGAGGTTACTTTGTTTGAGGGTTCATACATTGTATCATTTAGATCTATGATGTGAGCTTCCTCAAGATGGTCCATGGAAGAAGGGCCGAAATCCCCTTCACTTGAGTCCTCGTCAACTTCTAAGGGAAATAGAGTGGGAAAAACCATGAGCAGATTAAAACTAATGTTTGAATCTCCCTCCTCTGAAGGCATCCAAAATGTATCTATCCATGGTGGATTAGTAGGTGCTTGTCCTATGTTAAGATCTTGTATATTAGGCTCTTCATTGTGTTGAGTTTCTTGCCTTGGGATTTTTGCATAAGTATGTATTGTGACTACTTCTTTATCTTGGCATGTTTCATCGGATAAGGTATCCCACTCATAATCCCGGGAGTCATCACTATCTATATCAAATTCCAACGTGTTCACTTGAGGATATGAGTCTTGCATGGGGCTGGAGATTTCTCCTTTGTATTGGTAGCCTACTCCGGATCTTTCTTCTTTTTCCCTCCAAGTAGGTTCAATGGGTTCTAATAAACCTCTATTTCTTCAGCCTAAGGGTCCTCTTCCCTTGTATCCCATTTTTTGCATTATCTCAAATCCTTTCCCATACTGATCAGTTTGAATGTTGATATGCTAGATTCTTTCTACGGGAGTACTTGAGGTATCATCTTTGTCATGATAAATCCATTGAAGGACTTCTTTCTCCTCCTTGTCGAATGTTTCTTTGTCACTTTCTCTCATGAAGTAAGAGTTATACTTATGAGGTGGGTGTTCTTTTGATGGTTTTCCATGCGATCTTGGAGATGTGGGCAAGTCAAATAAGGAAACAGAGTATTCCCCTACTCATTTGGAACTAATTTTACATTGTTTGTCAAATGCATCTATCATCTCACTCATTTTCTTGTAGTTATCCTTTTTAGCTTTATCCTTTTCTTCTCTAGTGGGTTTGTAAAGTACTATCTCTAATTTAGGTGCTTGATCTGAACCTTCATTTAGAGTTGGACCCTCGTAGCTCACTTTTTCCTTTCCCTTAGTTGATGTCGATGAGCTAGCTTGAGGAGGGTTTGAAGTAGCACTTAATGTTATCATGGGATCATCCATTTTGATATCTTCAATGGTGGATTTTTGGATAATTCCCTCTCTGGTATGTGGAATAAATAGCTCATGAAGGGGTTTGAGTGCATTGCAATATTGGAACAGATTTGAGTCCCCTCCAATCATGATTTCTTCACCCATGTACAAAAATTTGATGCATTGGTGGTATGTGGATGGGACTACTTGCATCTCGTGGATCCATGGTCTCCTCAATAAAATATTATAAGTTAGCTTCATGTCTAATACTTGGCAATTTGTGTCCTTTTTGACAGGTCCCACTTGAATGGGTAACATGATCATTCCATTGGAGGCTCTTTCAGCTTCATCATAGGCCTTTATGGTGATTCTTTTCATAGGGTCAATGCAAGACTCAGATAACCCTAGGGATTTGACAAGACTCAACGTGCAGATGTTAAGGCCGGATCCCCCATCTATGAGAGCTCTTTTGACTCTATGTCATTCAATCAAGACCTCTATATGCAATGGTAGGTTTTGAGGATGAGTAATGGACATGTCATCTTGGTCAGAGAATGACAAGAAATGAGGTGCAATGAGATGACCTACCATGGTTTGAAACTTCCCCTCTTCTAAGTTAGTAGGAACATTGTTTTCTACTAGAGATTTCTCTAAAAATTCCTTATGGTTGGGAGATAACTTCAATAGCTCCAAGATGGAGATTTGTGCTAGAGTTCTTTGTAGTTGATCTACCAAGCTATACGGTTTTGCTATTGTAGAAGATTTCTTGATCACAATGTTGGACTGTGGAGTGCTAATAGTTTTAGGACCAACCCCTTGTAGGGTAACCCTTGAAGTCTTCCCCCTAGTGATAACATTGGATGTCTCTTTTTGGGGCTGTTCTTTGATCACTATAGCATTCACAACATTATCATAGGGTGGCACAAAATTAATTTTGTTGCTATTTTGTTTCTTGCCATTGGATGATTCCCCTTTGTCATGTTTATAGAAGGGTTGTTTGAAAGCCATGTAGTCTTCATTTCTTTGAGGTCCATCAATGGTGATCATGCCACTATTGATTAAGTTTTGTACTACATTCTTTAGTTGTAAGCATTCATTTGTCATGTGCCCTTGAATCCTATGGTACTCACAATGGTTATTTTCACTCCACCAGTTAGGCTTGTTGTGTGTCTCATAAGGCTGAATGCTACGTAGATTAATGATGTTGTTAGCTATGAGTGTCTTTAATGCTTTTTTGAGGGGTTCACCCAAGGGTGTGAAGTTCCTTTGAGGAGTTGGCACCAAGAATTTATCAAATTTATTACTCCCTTGATTATTTCCTTGGTTGCCACTCTTAGCATTGTTGTTGGAAGCTATGTTGGAGGTCTGCTTTGCATTATTCACCTGATTATGTGTTCTTGCAAGAGAAAATGGAGTCACCTTCAAGTTGCTAGAATCAACAACCCCATCATTGACTATTCCCTTATTGTTGTTTTTATACCAATTATTTCTATTGAACCAATTCTTATTTTGATTGGTGCTATTGTTGGAGTTATTGTTGTTGAAGTTATTCTTGTTATCTTTATACAATTTTAGCTCTCCACTCTTAACCAACACTTCTTCTATTGTTACTCCATTTTCTATGAGGTCTTGGAATGTCTTGGGGCATTGCATTCTCAATTGGTAGTTCATCTCATTGCTCAAACTATTAATGAATATATCCATTTTCTCCTTTTCGGGCACACTCCTAGGATACCTAGCAAATATTGTCCTCCACCTTTGTAAGAAAGTGAGGAATGCTTCTCCATCCTTTTGTTTAGTATTACATAATGTTATCATTGTGACCTCATTCTTGATGTTGTATGAATAATGGGCCACAAACTTTGAAGCTAGTTCTTCAAAGGTTTTTATGCCGGAGGGTAACTTAGAAAACCACTCCATAGCCATGCCTCCTAAGCTTCTTGGGAATAGTCTCATTAAATAGGTGGTATCATGCATGAACTCTAAGCTCAATGTACAAAATCCTTGTAAGTGATCTTGTGGATCCAACGTTCCTTCATACTTGTCATATTTGGGAAACACTACATTGATCGGGAATGGTGCCATTACTATACTCTTATCAAATGGGAATGGGCACAATGCTTTGATAGAAAAGGGTTTAGGAGCCCCACTTTTCTTGATTGTATCCAACTGCATTTGAAATATTTTGAACTATTTGTTCATGATGTCATTGGCACTTTCTTCAACTTCAGGTGGTCTAATTTGATTCGCATCATAATCTCTTGGAAGCTTAAGACCTGTTTGGGCTAGGTCCATGAAATACTTCTCTTTATCTCTTGCCATTGCTTTTTCCATGAATCTGAGGAAATAGGGGCACTGAATGGCTTCATCAACTTTTTCATCGATGGCATCATCGACAGTTGGTTCGGTATTAGTTCTTTGGTAAGTGGTATCAATTCCTTGAGTGTTTTGATCTACCCCTCCATTAGTGGCATTGCCTTGATTATTCATGTCAATGCCCCCATTATTTGCATCAACTTGGTTATTCGGGTCAATGCCACTATTTTTGTTATTACCCAAGACACCGTAGTACATCATGTTGTCTTCTACTTCTTGTTTGGGTGATTTTTTTGGTACTCTTGGAGTGGTAGAATCGCCACCTAGGTAAGGGAGCTCTTGACTCAAATAAGTCCCATCTGCTTGCAAGGTTTTCTTGATGTAATAGGATATAGTAAAAGTAGGCATGAACCTTGGAGAATAAGAGTCAATATTGCTCGTGGTCAAATCCTTTGTAAAATTTACAAAAATTGTGTAGAACAAGATTTATGACTGGGCTGAATGTTGGAACGGTAAGAACACATAAAAGGGTATCTAAATATATGATCAAAATTTTTTGACCCCCTCTACAAATACTCTTTGTTTCCCCTTTTAGATTTTTGGGCATCACTGACCTGAGTGTGGGCATGATTGAAATTTTCGTATGCATGAACTGGTATATTTTTAGGCAGCACACTACAGGTATGCAAGCGACACTTTTCTATTGATAAGCAATTTTCCAGTTTTAGCAAGCGTGTTTCAATATTTTCTGGGCATGACTTCACTGTTGCTACATATTTTCATATAAGTCACAAGTGTGACTAAGCCCCTGATAGGCGGGATTGTTTTGTGCATAGGCGGCACTTTGCTGACCTGTTTGTAAATTTTTGAATTTTTTAAACGTTTAAGATCAGGTCTTATGAAATTTTCTTGTTTGAAAATAGAACACAATCACAACACACACATCACTTTTTCATCATGTCCCTAAAGCAATCTAGTGTGTATATTCTCGATCGTTTCCACAAGTATAACACAAGAAAGAATTCCAAGTAGCCTACCTAAAGTCAAATTTGGCTCTTAATATTTTGGCTCTAAAAGGTGGTCTTGCTACTTATCAAGGATTTATTTTGGATTCTGTTCAAATAGATTTTAAACTTTCATCCCCCAAGTATGTTAAGGGGTTTCCCACACGCACCAAGGTATGATTTTGCATAATCCATGAGGACTACCAAAGGAAATTTGAAGAATTTAAAATCTATTTGTCACACACCCCATTAAGGATGCATGCGTTTCATTTTAGAGTGGGTTGGATTCCCGTAGCAAAAGTGAGTGTATCCCACTTTGGGCTGTCCCTCTCACTAGCCTCGTTAAGGCACAACTCGGGAGGCGAGCCCACTAATTCTCTATTTTAACTAGCATGTTCATATAAAGAAAGGAAATGAAATTAAAAGGAAGTTTTTGGGAATTTGGTTCACCTAAAAGGTGAAGAGCATATCCCTAACTTTCTCTTAGTTTCTCAAACACTCAAGCAACAATGTTCTTTTTCAATCTCGTAACAAAGAGATTCTTATAATTGAGGTGTTTGGTCAAATTCCTTATTTTAATTAAGCTAGATTCAATGAATGCCACAGTTTAAGCAAGTGCAAGCTTGATTCTATGAATACCTTTTTCGTTGTAGCTGGCAATGGCTAGGCGCTTTTTTGTGATTTTTGCCTTTTCTCTTGCTTTTACTCACCTAGTGGCAATCGTTCCCGCTTCCTCCTCCAACAAGTTAGTCCAACACAGCCATTAAAAATTAAAAATTGATGAAGCAAAAATCGTGTATGAATTTTAGGGAACTTATTTGCAAAATTTCAAAGGAAAACTTGATCTAAGGACTAAAAATCCAATTTAAAGAGACAAATTTTTATTTATATGCTTCAACAATTGCAAGATAGTTCTAGAATACCTGATTGTCCTCCTCTTGTGTAGTCTCAAGGACAACCTTAATATGTGCAATGTTTTCCTTCATAATCCTCTTGGTTAGCACCTTTCCTTCTTGATTGAATCTGCTTTCCGGCTTTTGTACCTTTCTGTGATTGCTTATTTACTGTCAAATCATGTAAACAGAGACTTAAACAAATGATTTAATCAATTTAATAGTAAATAAGGGCAATAGATAGAAAGCGACATTGTGGAGCTAATAGGCATGAACAAATTGTCAGCACGTGTAACTTTAGTGACAGAAAGGGACACTTTGCAGTGACACATGCGACACTAAAAATTACACAGGCATGAACAATTTATCACAAAGCGTGAATATAATTTAAAATTGCAAAAAATGATTTATGCTAAGCGACAATTTAATAATAGTAAGCATGAATTGACATAGTATAAGCATAACTATTATTTAAAATTATGAAGCAAAGCGTAAAGACATGTGATAACAAATTGCGGTAAAGCGATACTTCTTGAGTCATAGGCATGACTTTAAGCACAAAAGGTTGAATGCTTTGATCTCACAGGCATGAGCTTCTAATTCACAGGCGATTGTAAAGAATCAAGGAAGAATAGAAGTTGTATGCCAGATGTGAATCCTCAGTTAATAGGCATCATGGCAAAGATCTTAAGCGATAGTAAAATGACTGTAGGCATGATTAAATCTCTTGTAAGCGTGACTTCCCCTGTTTCCTACAAAATATTCATGGAAAATAGACACAACAAGCATGCAAATTATGATGAAAATGATAAAATGAGGCCTAGGGCCCTATGGTGGGTGCCATTTGTGTGATGATGATAATCACCTTCATGAAATTAAGATCAAATTAGCAACAATTCTAAAGTAAATACAATGCAAATCTATTTAAAAATGAAACTAAGATGTATAGCATCTCATGGCTCTCTAGAAAGATGTGGTAAGTGAAGCTCTCAGCTCAAATCTCCACTAGTGACACTTCTAAAATGAGAATGTATGCTTCTATAATGCTTCTACAATGATGATTCTAGCTCAAATTGACAAAAGTATAATGCAAATGCTCTAAATGCTCTTAAATGCTCTTAGAATGCTCTTCAATTGCCTATAGTAACAATGCTTTGCAAATGAATTTCTAAGATATCAATTGCTCTCAAAATGCTTCATATTTATAGTAAATGGCCAAGGGTATGGGGTGGAGTGAAGTAATCATGATTTATCTTTGGTTGAGTCAAATGCTTTGCTTTGTTCATAAATGGGGGGACAATTTAAATGTTTGTCTCAAAGCTTTGGACAAAAGGACAAAATTGAGTGGTTGAGATTGAAACTTTAGAATGAGTGATTGAGATTCATCCTTTTTGAGTGATTTGTGTCTTTTTGTCCTCAATTCTTATTGGTTGCTCAAATTTGTTGAAAGATATTAGGAATTATTAAATTCAATTAATTAATTAAATTTAGTCATGTAAGGGTAATAGGTTCATTTTGATTTTTGATTTGAACAACTATACAATTAATTGATTAAAATCAGTTATGTAGTATTTTTCACCCCTTTAAGATTTGATTTAATTATTTAACATCATTATTTGATTTTCCTTTGCTTTAATTGATTTTGTCCAACTTTATTTAATTATGTCCATTTTAATTGATTTGATCCCTTTTTTATTGAATTAGTGCATTTTGATGATTTTAAGCCATTTTATTGATTTTTGCAATTTAAAAGCACTTTGTCCATTTTTGCATGTCTACACATCTATGTATACCTCCATATCATATAAATTTCAAACATATGTGAAATGTACATAACATAAATCAAAGATGCACAACAAATGTCCTAAGGTATCCTAGACTGATCAAGTCACATACAAATAGAGAGACCCTCTGAGAAAGTGTTCTAAGTATCCTCTTCACGTGAAGAAACAATACACCCCTACAAATTTAGTACAACTTGTCAAATATATATGTACATTCATATATAATTATATACAAAGTATTTGAAATATATTAATACATGAATTTGAACTTGTATATTTAAAACATACCCGAGCACTAGTAGGTGTCGCCTCTATGAAATCTCTCATGCATACATGCTCTGATCCCATGCTAGAGGTAGTACACTCATGCAACTATGCCTACAAATATTATATATAGAATACATATATATGATAATTAGTATAGACAACTATGTAATCAATTTATTGACTAAAAATAAATTGAAAATTAAATTTATACCTAGGTCTCAAGAGAAAGAGGATTTCCAACATGCACTATCACATCATCTATAGAAACACCATCATGCACATCATATATGATACTAATTCTCTCTAATGAGGAGTGTAATGGGGTGTGTAGCTGAGAAGGGAGTGGTGTAGAGTTAGATTTTGGATGAAGTAGAAGATCCATATATGAATCTATTTCAGTGTCAGTGTTGGTTTGTCTCAATCCTTGGAACTTCTCCTCAAAACCATCAAGGTCCTCCATTGTGATGAAAACATCACCAAGTTGTAGCCCTCCATGTGTAGCTACAAAATGATCAGTGGGTGCAAACTGTTGTGAGCTATGAGATGCATGAGTTTCTGGTGTGCTCCGGGGTGGTGGAACTAGAGGACCCTAAGAGAGTCTAATGATGTCTCTCATAGACTATATAGGGACCCTTTTTGACTAATAAATATAGGTATATGCACATAACAAGTCCTCCAATAAATATTGTGCCATCTCAGGGTAACTTCGATGTCTAGTAAGAGCTCATATATCACATGGTCTAGGGAGACAAGCATCTCTATATGTCTCTTCAGTAGGAGGTGCACTATTAGATGATGCCTTTGAAGATTCCTGGGGTCAACTCAGTCTAGTCATAATATATTGAGTGAGTGTATTAGACGTAATATTGGTGGCCACAACTACAATATATCCAATCCTATCAATTGCTTCCCTCGAGGAATAAATGACAACTCTATTAGCAGTATCGACCATAGATGGTCCACTATGGGTTCCCTCTACCCAACCAAATGTTTGTGTCTCGACACAACACGATCACGCCTATGATACTAAATGTGGTCTGCAACTCTATCATGCCCCTGTCCAAAATAAACTGGAAGATCGAAGTAGTCCATGTTGAGACCCAAGTGGACCTCAGTGTTAGCCTTCTGTGCAAAATAGAGTGGAATCTAGTGGTTATTGGGATAAAGGCCATGTGGAACAAGGAACCATAGGTATATAATGTGTGAAATCTCAAGAACCACACATCGCATAACCTAATATTCTCTAACCTTTCTCTTCTCTCGATAAAAAGGGAAACCCTCTCATTTGATAATATCTTTTGAGACCCATGCCTGGACCTCAGCTAAGGATATATCGGAAGAGATCTCAGATCTCAACTCTTAAATAATAGAATCAACAATATGTGGGGTATATGTAGTTTTTCTACTCATTCCTGTATAAATTTCCTCTAAACTCCACAAAATAGTGGTACAAATATCTCTATACATGTTTTCCTTAGAGGAAGCGATATAATCCCATAAGCATCTCATCTTCTGGGTAGCAAAATGAAATATCACCCCCATATTAGGAACATTGGGCACCTGATGTGGGTCACCCTATGATAGGTCATGTGGGGGGAGGATCCTATGGCAGGTCATCAGGGTGGGGTACCATGTGCTAGGTCATCCTAGGGTGGGGCACCCTATGCCAAATCACCCCGAGGAACCTCATCCCAAGGTACATGATTGTATGTGTCCTTCTAGGGGTAAAAAACATTGTTAAATGTTAAAACTTAGGTATGTACATTACATGTGTAGGTAAAATAATATTAGAATATAAAATTATACAAAAACAATTCTTAATTAAACTGTGTTAATGAAACTAAAAATAGGGGGGAGAGAGAGAGAGAGAGTTTAGGGGTGTGGCGAGAGAGATTCATATGTGGGGAATCTTCAAGGTGGAGACAAAGACTCTTAAGTGGGGAGAAAAATAGTATTAAAGAGTGTGGATATATTTTTAAAGGGGTAGGGGGTGTCTTAAGGGGTTTGGTGAGAGATTCTTAATTATTTCAAATAGTACTGAGAAAGAAATAGAGTCTTAATAGGGTGTGGAGAGAATATTAAGGAGTTTGGTGAGAGAGTCCTAAGGGACATGGGGAGACACAAAGTTTTAAAATTTTCTAACATTTTCTAATAATTTTCTATTTTTTTCAAAGGTTTCAAATTTTTCTAAATTTTCCTAAAGTTTCAAGTTTTTATAAATTTTCCTAAGGTTTTAATTTTTCCTAATTTTTCTTAATGTTCTAAAATTTTCTAATAAAAATAATTTAAAACTAACATTTTAACATTACTAACAAAAACATTACTAATTTAAAATAGCTTAAAAATAAGCAATAAGATTACTAAAAACAAAAATTTTCTAACATTTTCTAGTATTTTCTATCATTTACTAACATAATTTTATAACTTAAATATAATTTTTTTTATATAAAAAATTACCTAAAAGAAAATAACTATTTGAAAATTAAAAAGTGAACTAAAATAATTTATAGACATATAATTTATATTAAAAAATAATTTAAAAAATGAAAAATGTTTGTCCTTGGAATATGCAACAGTCAAAGGAGGTCGAAAAGAAGGCAACGAGGACAAAGGCAATAAGGTTGTTAGGGGGTTTGCTCCAACTTTGGGGGTCCACAAGCTCTCTAGAAATAGTGATTGTGGAATTTACCCCTCTAATGGAAATTTGTAGGGAATCCGACATAGGTGTACTTTGGGCGAAGGGGGTTTCACACCTTCGTGCGAAGTACCCTACGTCAGGGTCTTCACATGAAGGGGTCTTATCCCTTCATCTGAAAACCTTTACTTCAGGAAAAGACCGCAAAAAGTTATTTTCACCACCCGACCGAAAATACTTCATCCCCAAAAGTGGGACTCCCTTTTGTGGGTTCACCCTACAAAAAATGGCAATGATATGGTAATGAAAAGGGAGCAAATGTGAAGCTATTGAGTAAGAATGCTAACAAGTGTAACTAGAATGTTGTAGTTTGAAAAAAAAGAGCACTCAAATGACAAAATAAATAACACCATAAGAACTATATAAATAGATGAGTAGGTTAATATTAAGAAAGCTATTGTTATTTATATGAATGCATTGTTTACTATTGGTATATAATTAAATACTAGATATTTCTAAAACATGTTTGATTGTAAATGAGGCAAGAGTTAACTCATATAAATGTTATACTGGCCCAAAATAAATATCACGAGGGAAACTAAGAAAATATATGTAGATTTGGATCCAATTCATGACACTCATATTGCCATAGTAAAAATATTTGATCTCAAGTAGCCCCATTTTGTGGGATATTTTCTATCAATAGAAATCTAACAAGAAAATGTAAGATTGACTCTATAGTGTCCACTAATATTATGCACCTTAAAATCATGAACCATTTGGTCTTGCAAGTTATAAGATTAGTAGATGAATGATTTACATTAGATTTTAAGGACTCTTAGTCACTATCATAGGTACAATGGAAGATGTCATGTTTAGAGAAACATCATAAATTAAGTACCTGAATACAAGATGAATGTTGAAATGGTTTAAATACCCCTATAATATGGTATGGCATTTATCAAAAGTGGTCTATTATTTCTAGGGGAAGCACTCACATGAGTTTTTTGTATGCTATGGCCCATCACCATAAATGGAGTAAGTTTAATAGTGACAAGAGAACAAAGAGACCTCAATCTAGGTGAAGGTCATTCAAGTCTTAATCAAAAAGTATTTTATGTTGATATTGGAATTTAGAATTATAGAGGATAAAAAAATGATGCAAGGGAGGAAGTTGATTTTCCACCAAACATAGAGAATCAAACACATCAAATATGTTTCTCATTGGATCTTATTCCAAAGATGGAGTATGGGTTAAATTTGTACTCACTTACCCTTTAAATTGGTTTTTGAGTGAACTAGTAATCGTACTAAGTAAAAAGATTTACTATTAGGTTTTATGCTAGCATAAAGTTATAAAGTAAAGAATCTCAAAGTGGAGGATAAATTCCTATTGGTTGTACTCAAATTAAGTGAAAATATGCTTCTAAAAATGAGAGGTTAAAGTGATACACCAATGATACTTTAGATAGCTTGGATATTTTTTTCTATTAAAAGAGTGGAAAAAGAGAAGAATGTGATGACTAATATCTTTGTCATTATAACTCTTAAATCAAAGAATAAACCTTTGTTAAAAAATTAAATTGTAGATATGAAGGTGGAGCAATTAGTTCTAACTAATATTTATTATTATTAGATATTTCCTCACAATTGTCATAGGTTTTAAATATTTAAATTTTCAAATTTTCATAATGAATATGATAGTAAAGAGATTAAATTTCACCATCTTCACCATTTATTCAAAGCATAGATTATAAAGAAACTACTTTTGAAGACGAACTTATTTTATGCTCAATAATCAAATGTTAATAGATGAAATTGACTATCGTGAATAACAAAATCACTTTGAATAAGCCTTTATGCTTGGCATAGAATGGTATTGAGCAATACCTTCATGTCTGTAACCCATGTGTTTGGAGAATAAGGTCGTTTGAGGAGGATCTTGGAGGCAAGAAGTTTCAAAATCTAACTACCCAGGGACCCATCTTCTTTGTCTATTAGAGCTATCACCGGCACAAACTTGGAAAATGAGAAAAAAGGGCCACGAAGATAGAATTTGGATGCGAGAAGAGAAACATCATTGGGTCCATGAAAATCATCTCAGAAAAGATCCATATAGTAGAACCTAAAATGTATAAAGCATGGGAAAGGCCTACAATAAGGAAAAGGATCCAATGTAAAATAAATAGACTTGAGATATGTGTCTCAGCGATGCCAGCAATTCAGAAATAAAGATGCAAAGAGGGTAAAAGGACCATGTGAGGAATTCATATGCATTCAATCATCTAAACTAGATCAAAATCCAGTAATGTTAGGACCCACTTAATTGAACTCATCAGTACTAAAAACTGAAAACTTCCGGGAAAAGATTGTGACAGAATTAAAATAGTTAAAAACGGTGCCAATCTTGACATAAAGAACATAAGACCAACCTAGATAATTATAGCGATTTCATCAAACCCGGGCATTAAGAAAAAGCCGTGATCAATACAGAAAAGAAAAGTAAACTAAAATGCAACACCTGAGACGACCATATAGAACTCAGAAGAAACAAGAAAAAAGCTAAATAATTAGGGTTCCGGAGTCTACGCTTGCTTTGGAGTTAACAAGTATTTGTATAGAAACAAATACATGAAAAACTCGTAATCGTAAAATATTAATAAAAGAAAAAGAAGTCTTCAAAAACCTCAACAAAATTGCAGTCGGTCTAATTTTCATTATGTTTCTCCATTCAGGAAAATTTCAGTCGCTCTAATTTTCATTATGTTTCCCCATTCATTCTAATTATTAGAGCTTGTAATTATTCATTATTTTTATGAAATAATACATAAATAAACTGTTGAATATACATTGTCAAATATATGTCTTTTTTTTATATTTTATTTCTTTTGAGCGTGTCTCGTTTTATATATTGAATTTGAAAAATGTGAAAGTATTTATAGAGGAATGATTTTAGATTTTATAAATTTTAATTCAAATTCATTCATATATATTGTTATCCAACAATTTATAATTGTGATGAGTATATATTTTATTAAGGCATGCAATTAATTTTTATTTGAATATCAAAATTTAAAGTGAAAATATAATAATTTTGTAAATATATAGAATGCAAAAAAATTCTATTAATTGATCTTTTATTTTGATTATAATGTTGAGTGAAAAGCAGCGAAGGGAGGCAAACTCCAAATCCATCACGACATTCTATTTTTTAGGAAAACAAGCTACAACATTCTACTAAATCTCCTTATAAGCCTTCTATTCTAGGTTGTACAAACTTTGAATCTTTATGAATGGATGAGATGCACAAAATTCTGAAAAAAACAACATTCAATTCAACCATATTCACAATCACATGACAAGGTTGATAATGCTAATACTAATCCATCTCTTGATCTCCCTTGGTCTCCCTCCTTTAGTCCAAACACTAACAATACATAAAACCCTTCTCTTCATAGCGAAGACACTTCTTTTTCTTTTGACAATCTTCCTCCTCCCACTAACCGGGCCTATACTCTCTTAGTTGCATTTGCTCCTCCCCCCACATCATTACCATTAGATATAGATGATGCTCAATCCTCACATGATTCCCTCACCTCTTTGGTCTCTTTTGATACTCCCCTCTTCATCCAATTCTATAAAATTAACTCCTTTTGTCTCCACTAACATTCTCTTAATCCTTGATCCCTTGCTACAAAATATGCCCTTTTTCACATGAGTTGATTTCTATTATTCAAACTAATCAACATGGAGATGTCTTCAATGACACTTTGGGCCTTAAGGATGATATTCTTATAACACCTGAAACTCAATTAATCTCTAAGGTGCAGGACATTGTCCCCAAAGCTAATGTGGATCTAAATGAGGAAATTGCAGATTCCATGATTGAGAATATGGATAATATTTTTCTTGGTTACATTGCAAGGGGGAAACACCTTTAACTTCTAATTTGTATGACTTTTTATCCCGCAAAAGAGATTCTCAGCTTCATGAGGTTTGTGTTGATCTTGTTTCAACCTTAGAGATTGGCTCTCAAATAGGTTCTTAGCCTACTTCCCCTATTTATCAATCTCATGTAGCTAAGACGCCTATTCGGTCTTTAGAGAAATGTAGGGGTAAATTGTGAAATAGTAGAAAAACCCAGCTATAAGATGATACTAAAATATAAGAAAATTTATTCACAACTATAATTCTTGGGAAACAAAGAAAGAAACCTTCTTTTAGCCCTCTTTTAACAAGGGCATCTCTGACTAAGAGAAATCTATAGCATGAGTGTACTATTGATTGACCATTGGTTTCTAAAATGACTTAGAAGAAGAGGTAGAGTGATTATCCCCCTCAAGGGAAGTGAGGGCCTTATCAATTAATGTTAGGGGCTTAAATGACCCTAACAAAAGGTGCATTATTAAGCACCAATTGGATACCATTAAATTCCATATTTCTATACTTTAGGAAATAAAATTATCGGCTCAAGTTACTTCTCAAAATATTCTCTTGTTGGAAACCTTGGAATGATATTTCTTCTCTTTGTTGACGATTCTTCTTGTGGCCTTGCTATTGTTGGAAATGATCTTTTTTGGATAAGTACATGATATTTTCCTCCAAATTTGGTTGAAAATGCTCTATCTTTTCAGTTTTAATATGTTGAGCATTTTTTGTTGTCGAGTGGAAGTTGAAATACTTTTGATCTTAACTATTTTATTTCATTGCCATGCGCTATGTTGTGGTAGTTAGCTGAAGTCAAATGTTCATGTTATACTTTATCTATTTGTTCATAGGTCTTATTTGGTCAAAGATTTTATTTGTGCAAACTAAGGATGTCTTATAAATAGTCAGGTACAAGGTCACAACATTTTAAATGTGAAGCCTTAAGGGTTGTGATCAAGATGTGAAAGTGTTAAGTCTTATCTATTGCATTATCGCAAAGGTTTTGTCATGTTACATCTAATGGTTACGCTAGTGTTTATTCTTTATGTCTTGTGAAAGTTCATGAGGTTATTTTTGGGTTAACATAAAGTGTTTTGATGTCCCATTGGCGGTCAAGTTATACATTTTTGCAACATCACATGAAAAGTAATGGTTAAGCATTCATGGTTACGATAATGTGATAGTGTCATTTAGTGACTAAGTTTGTGTCTATCTTAGGTTCACAAGAATCTTCTAGGGTTAAGTTTTTGAATTGTGAAAAAGCGATAGGGTGCCATGTGTCTTAAGGTTTCAAAGTTAAGTAATATTCTATGCAAGCATTGCAAGATCACAAGACTAAAATAAAGACTCAAATTAGACATTCGGTATTGTGAGGTTTTCCATATGTACCATGGAGATTTAAAGGAAGAAAAGACTTTACATAGCATCAAAAATCATTTTGAAAGGATGTTTCTAGATTTATGATGGTGCGAGATACTTCCACATCTCCCTAAATTTATAATCAATGGTCACCGTGAGTTTGCGAGAATTTTTGGCCCAAACTTCTTAAGGTCACGATCTTGCGAAAAGGTGATACATGTTTGGTAATGAAATCATAACTTTAAAGGTTAATGACATTGTTGGTGTATCATTGCATGGTTATATGAAGGTTAATAGAGTTTTTTGTGATGGTGCAACATGTTGTTGCATGCCCCTAATTTTTTAATAAACGGTCACCGCGAGTCCATAGGACATTTTGGAACTTCTTAGGTATGCGATGTTGCGAGGAGTTTCACAATAAAAATGTTAGTGCATGATCGCAAGTTAATGATTCTATCTTGTTTGAAGGTCATACTCTGCGAGGGTGACTATTTATGGTTTAGTGCGAGTTCATGAGTTGATCTGAAGTTATAGTTTTGAAGTTGTGAAGCTGCACACTCATGGTCTTTTATGCTTTGATAATGGTTTCAACCTAGTTTGGGGATACTTAGATGGGGTCTGAGCCAGTGGTATTGTGCCATGTTTGACAAGGTCAATGAGATACTAGAATTGTTATAAAATATTTTAAATTATTGAGAGTTAAAAGCTATAAGTTCTTGATTTGACCATTTTCTTCAACTCCTCCAATGAAGGAGCCTCTGTCAAAATTATTTGTGTTTCTAGAGAATTTTGTGTGCGACTAGGGATTTTTGCATAGTTTTTGTAGTTGTTATTTTACAAAAATGACATAACCTAATACCTTGACTCAATCTGAAGCTGCAAGGAAGCAAAAAAAGGATAAGTTTTCTAGGGAATGGATATAGTTTTTACCAAGGAAAATGAATGCACAATCATTAAATAAAAATGCATGGAGAGATATGTGTATGATGTGTAAAACCCCTGAAACTCCTTATGCTCATTGGAATGACGTAGTTGGGTAGTTAGAGACTCTTAATACTTTTGGTTGGACATCACATGAGGCATTGGTCAAGAAAGGAGAAGGAAAACTATCTTTACAAGAACCTTGAGTTTTTTGTTGATGCTACAGGTAATTTATGTTACACATGAGGAAGTTTTACTAGATCACATTCAGAAGAATATGCAAAGTTTTATATTGTTATTTTAGTTCTCTAGCTATATTTTCCATTTTGGTTTGTTGTTTCAAATTTTGTTTCAAATCTCTTCTTCTTGTTATGCAATTGATATTTTATTCCCTAACTGATCCAGAGCATGTTGCAATACCTATTCTAAAAAAGGATTTCCATGATCACTTAGGAGGGGCTGAGAGTTTTTGTAGTAAAATATTTTGTGTATTTTCAGTCTCAGTAAAGTTTAGCAAATGTCATGAGTTTTGTGTAATATTTTTACAGAGAAAATTACAAGTTTAGTACTAGATTCTTAGTCTTGTTGAGTTTTATGTTGATGAGAAAATCTTATGTATGAAGACAATGATTCTGAGGCCAATGAAATATAATCTAGGTTCGGTTCTCTCCTCTAAGTTTTTTTTGATTAGTTATGAATTTAATTATTCAAAGTTTTTATTCAGTTCACTACATATCTTTCAAATACATATATGTTTTAATTCTAAGATTTGATCAAAGATCAATTAAAATGAAGAAAATTAATTCATAAGTTCATAAGGCTCGCATAAGGATCTTTATAAGATGTATAATTTTGGATTACATGAATAGATATTATTGCAATGCAATAATAATCTAAGTCTTGGATCATTAGCATTTTTATGTCATTCATATAATGATTTGTAAACTAAGAGTATTATCCAATGATAAGGCAGTGATCTGAATGTGTTGTAATTGGTAATTCGTTGGCTCATGTTGATGAACTACAACTGAGTGAATACCTAAATGACTTGAAGATCATTGATTAGAGATCACCGAGTACTAAAATGATATGCAAGATAATTAAATCAGTCATTATGTTATCATTAATGTCAACTAGTTTGACAGTACTTATCATGTTAGTTACAAATATCTAAAAATATGTAAAGAGGAGCGAAAATATGAAGAACTGAGATATCTACATAGAGGTAGATGGATCCTACAAATGAGGATAAGGAATACTTTGGGTAACTTATTGGTGAGTCTATGACTTCATGTTGTTGACTCGATTATGTTGCATAAATCTTTGATGATGAAGGAAGAAAAATGTACAAGGCAGTGTGGTAGGTAAATGAAGCACTTCATTATACAGTGAGACTGTGTTGTGTATACAGAGCGATAGTATTAATCAAGCTTGTATTCACCAATGCATTTCTTTGTTAACCAACTATGGATGAAGTATTAAATGCTTAAGTTTAGCCGACATAAATTGATGAGCTAGAAATTGTTATGATTTCGAGATTGAGGATAAACTTTGTTATAAGATCCATGGATGAAAAACTTCGGAGAAGATCTAAAGGATGGAATTGAAATGTGGTACTGACACAACCACCAAGGAAGGTTTAAGACACAAAATCTATGAAGGATATTAAGCGGAAAAATCAGATGGTTGATATGAAAATGGTTTATCTGTCTATATAAGAGATATGAGTTTCTTTATTAAAACATGCCAAAAGAAAGAATACCATAGAGATTTCATGTGAATACAGTTTCATGCATGTCTGATCAGACTAGTTGAAGGAGAACTAAACTGTAGAATAGTACCGAGCGTTAGAGAGATATTACCGAGTGAAAGTAAGTTAAGAAAGTGAATTGATATATTAATCAGAGGATTTGTATGGGCTTAGAATAGATCTGAACATCTGCAACATAAGTTGTATTGTAATTAGATCAACTACTATTTCAGTTTAACCATTGATGCATAAAAATTTCTTAACTGAGTGGACTTCACCATTTTATGTTATGCCCCATGTCCTTCAATGAATGTACATATTTATCCTATCAACCCCATAGTTAATTTTGGTTGAACGATAACTATTAGTCTTAAATCCTTGAACAATGTCACACCTAACAATGTGTTTATAACCTTTAACAAGATTGGCTATTCACCGAGCTCACTTTAGAAGAGTGAAAATTATTTTGGGTTACCAGTCCCAGGTGGTTTTTCCCTTAACGGGGTTTCCACGTTAAATCATTATGTTATGTGTTTTTGTGATGATTTCTTTATTGTCATAATTTACATACTATATATTTGATTTGATCAGTAATTACTTTGATTTAATTAACTGGTAATTGATAAAGGCACAGACAGTTTAAGAGTTTTTGTTACCGAGCTAGAGAATTTTTTGAATTTGTTTTTATAGTTACATCTTGAGATTTGGGACCATAGGATAAATGATCTAATTGATTCACCCCCCCTCTCAGGTATTCTAACAATTAGTATCAGAGCATTGGTTTCTTGGAACAGAGTTTTAAGGACTTCAGTAGAAAGATCAAAAGATGTATAAGAGGGAGGTGCCAAATTTGAACAAGGACAATTTTACCATATGGTAAAGTCAAATGAAACTTCATATATCTGGAATCGGAGATTCTTCCTTACATCTACTTGAGAATGACTACTTATAACCGATGATTGGACCATTGCCTCTTGATCAACTAAAAGATCAACATGAACACAACATTACTATGATAGAGATTGCTACTCTATCTGATGCTGAATTTGAGGATGTCAAAGATTGCATAACTACAAAGGAAATGTGGGATAAAATTGCTCGAGTCTATGGAGGTGATGTTAATGTCAAGAGAGCCAGAGTTGAAACCCTAAGAGGTAGGTTTGACGATATGAAAATGAAGGAAGGAGAAAACATAGTATAGTATACAAACTAAATAAGGGAGGTAGTCAAGGCTATTAGAGGATCTGGTGGTATCATTGATGAAGACATGGTGGTAAGTAAAATTATAAGAACCTTGCTACTTACTTATGCAATCAGAATATCTACAATACATGAAATGAGGTCTACACCTGGCAATAATCTTATTCTTGATAGTCTAATTGGTAAGCTAACAACTTTTGAGTTAAAATTTTTTGATAATAGTGTTGTACCGTCTGTTGAGTCTTCTTTCATGTCTTCTCTGAAGGTCAGTTTGTCTAGTATTACACATAATAAAAAGAATGAAAGTGATAGCAATATTGATGATGAGCTTGATGAACTTGAAGCTCTTATGGCCTAGAGATTACCTAAAGGTAAAGGTAGATATAAGGGTAAATTACCTTTAGCATGTTTTAACTGTAAAGAAGTTGGCCATATTTCTGCTAGATGCCCAAATAGGAAAGATGAAGATAGAAACAAAGATCGATCTAGTTAAGAAAGCTATGGAAGGACAAACAACACAAATTACTAACACTACAACAGGTTCAACCAAGATCACAAAGATAAGGGCAAAAAGGTATATTACATTGCTGAAGAGAATGATACTGATACCGACACAGATGATGATGTTGAAGTAGTATTTGTTGTGATGAAGGATGATTCTAAGGAAGAAGAAAGGTATGTAGAGACAAAAATAATTTCTAAAGTTAGTAAAAATTATACATGGATCATAGATAGTGGTTGTACACATCACATGACTAGTGATAAAGAAAAGTTTGATCATCTTGAGCATTATAATGGAGGATCAGTAAGAATGGGTAATGATACACAATGTATGGTTAAAGGAAAAGGATCTTTATTGATAAATGGTAAAATCAAATGTGATAATGCTTATTGGGTAAATGGACTGAATTACAATTTGCGAAGTGTGGCACAACTTAACAACTCAAGTCAGCGAGTAGCTTTTGAAAGCAAGAAGGTAAAGATTTTTGATGAAAGTGGAAAGCTTGTCAGAACAGGAGGAAAATCTAAAGGTAAATTATTTTACTTGAAAATGTTGAGACTTCTTGTCTACTGATGAAAAATGAGGATGCATGGTTGTGGTGATGTATGTGATCCTAGGTTTGCTTGCACTGCTATCTAGAGACCTCTCTTGTCTCTCCAAGGAACCTATTCTCCTCTAGGTCCTAATTGTCTTAGATGATTAACTAAGACCAATGCTAACTCTTCCCTAAGATTTCTTAATCCTTGTGCTTAACCTTGAATGACAAACACCCTTTGATAGTATAACTCTTCACCCTCACCTAGAAAGTTCTAAGTGCCCATTCTTCACAAACTCCATTATTCTTTGTAGGGGTGTTCTCCATCATGAAAACTTTCACAATCTTGTCAAATTGATCCATTTTGGAAGGATCTTGAATCATGTTTCTATCGACTTCAATAGTTTACCATTTGAGACCTTAAAAATAGGCCTAATCCTTATAGCCTTTTGCAGAGGCTTTTTCTCTTTCTTTCTAAAACTTCTCAAAGAACATGAAAAACCAATTGGGGATTTGGATACCCTTTTATCTATTCTTAAGGATTCTATAACTTTTAGGACCTAGAAGTCTCTGTACAATTCCTTCCTACAAACAAGGACAAAGAGGGCTAATTGAGCTAGTTTTTAGAACAGTCTAAATCATAATAGAAATCTTGCTCAAACCCAAACCTTGGTGATTGGTATGATCTCAATCTACATAGGATGGTTAGATATAGTGAAAACCAACTTGAAAAAGTATTGGAGCCTTACTGTACGTTAAAACCCTGCATGAAGACTTCAAATCTTCATTGTTAGACCACTAACTAGGCTCATGTTTGCTCGCCTAGGGCCTAATGGTAAAAATATGTCTCCACACTTTGACACTTCCTAATCTTATAATTATGTACAGTAATGACTCCCCTAGAATTTCCATCTACCCTTAGGCATTTCCCATGGCTAGATTTCATGGGGGAGCCATGAAAGCACCAACAGGTTAGAACAAAACCAGAGAAAGCCTTAAAACAAAATCAATGTATTATACAGAACAAACCTACTTAAAATAACTTTCTATTCAAATGAAAAAGTCTTCTAAAAAACTATTAAACACTAAACAATCACTATATTGAAACTATCAATCCATCTTCAAACACTATCAACACAAAGCCTCAAAAATCCTCACTAAACTATTGTAGAGCTGTATATTCAAAACTTCAAACTTGTTACAATACCTTCCACACTTCGAGATTCGAGCCTTTGGTAGCATTAGATCCAAAATCCATGTTTTTAGGGCCTATGGGCCGATTCCACACTCCTATTATTATGGAAATCCAAAGCTAACCGAGTTGAATGCAACATTTGCAATAATTGCAAATGTTGTCATGACAAGTTCTTTGGAACATTTGGCAACTTGCACATATGCATTAATCCTATTTCTTAGGACTCTTAAGCTCCACCATTTTGAGGATCTAAGGCCATTAGTGACCTTTTAGAATCTTTACAACAACTAAATGTGTTTAGAACACATTTTAGACTATAACCTCATACTAAGCTCCTAGCACTAAGAAATTGAATAAACAACTAACATTGGCTATTTGTGTGACCTTAGTCCTGGTGACTAATTCACTTAATCTACATTTGCAAATGACCTTCTAAGGTCTTACAAAAACTAATCTAACTTCTTGACTTGGCTAGAGTCAAGTACAAGCCAAAATAGCTAAGCAATGGAGGTTAGCCTAGGTGTGCTCCTGCACCATCCTCCCCAAAATAAGAAGTTCAATCCACCCTTGGATTGATGATGTTAGTATCAATTCCCATCTTCTTGAACTCTAACTCCTTTATCCATACTTCATCAGCATCATTTTGTCCATACTTCTTGATGAGATATTCCTTGTACACTTTTGTTCTAGTCTTTTTATAGACTCTTTTGTGCATTATGATGTCTGGTCCTGTGACTATACATAATAGTAGGTAATTTTAGATCCTCTAAATCTCTGATCACTTCATGAAGACTCTGGTCTATGTCTTCCTATGGTCCCTTGTAATGGACTAAGTCTGCAATGTTGAAGATTGGAGATAGTCCACTGTCCTTTGGTAACTCCACCTTGAATGCATTATCTCCATACCTTGCCAAGATAGGACATGGACCTATCCTTCTCATCTGCAACTTGTGAGGGACTCCCTTGTGAAGTCTTGACTTGTTAAGATGTATCATAAATAAGTCACCCACATTAAACTGAACTGTCCTTCTACTTTCATCCACCTTTGCTTTGTGTTTCATGGTGTTCTCTGTCAATGTCTTCCTCACCATATCATGTATCTTCTGCATAGCATATGCAAAGTCATGTACATATCCACTTCTTTTTACTCCATCTTTCAAATATCTCAACTCATAGATACCTCTAGGATGTAGTCCATAGACTATCTCAATTGGACTTTTTCCTGTTGATATGTTGATAGTATCATTGTAGGCATATTCATCTTGCCCAATCAACTGATCCCATTATTGACCATATTCCTTGGTCAGACATCTTAGTATATTCCCAAGGCTTCTATTAACAACCTTAATTTGTCCATCATTTTAGGGATGGTAGGCCGATCCAAAAGATAAGTTTGTGCCCAATCTTTTCCAAAGAGTCTTCCAAAAATGACTCATAAATTTAGTGTCTCTGTCTGACACAATACTGATAGGTAACCCATGGATTCTCACAATTTCTTTGAAGAATAAAGAGGCTATTTGACTAGCATCATTAGTGGTCTTGCATGGCACAAAGTGAGCCATCTTGTTAAACCTATCCACAACCACATACACACTATCCATGCCTTGTCTTGACTTGGGTAATGCAACTACAAAATCCATACTTCAACATTCCAATGGCCTAGTAGGAATAGGTAGTGGTTGATAAAGACCAGCCTTTGTAGAAGTGCCCTTGGCCTTTTGACATACAATACAACTTTCCACATACCTCCTAACATCAAGATTCATTCTAGGCCAATAGTAGAACCTTTGAACAAGTTCTTGAGTCTTGGTGATCCCAAAATGACCACTCAAAGGACCATTGTGATTTTCTTGTATCAAATTCTCTCTAATAGAGACTCTAGGAACACATAATTGATTCCCTTTAAACAAGAGATCACTTTGCAAAGTATACTCAGCATATCTACTATGAAAATGATTCTTGTATTTAGCACATACCTTGTATATGTCAGAAAAATTCTCATTATTGCCATATAGATCCTTGAAATGATCTATTCCCATGCTCTTCAACTGAATCTCCTAAATTGTGAGAGCTCTTCTTGACAATGCATCTGCCACTTTATTGAGGAAACCTTTCTTGTGTTTGATATTGAAGGTATAAGCTTGTAGGTACTCAACCCACTTCATGTGCTTGTGACTCAACTTCTCTTGTGAATTTAGGAAACTAAATGCTTGATTGTCTGAATACACAATGAACTCCTTGGGAAGCAAGTACTGTCTCCATTTTCTCAAAGCCTAAACCAATGCATACATCTCAAGGTCATAAGAAGAGTACTTCTTCTTGGCCTCACTTAACTTCTCTGAAAGGAAAGCCACCGGTCTGTCTTCTTGTCTTAGAATAACCCCAATTACTACATTGCTATCAGCACACTCAAGGGTGAAAAGATTCTCAAAGCTTGGAAGCACTACAACAGGTTGGGTAGCTATCTTCTCCTTCAAAAACTCAAAGATTTTGTTAGCATGCTCATTCCAAACAAACTTGGTTTTCATTCCTCCCTTGATAGTATCCAACATGGGAGCACAAATTGCACTAAATTGTCTTATGAATTTCCTATAATATTGTGCAAGGCCATGAAAACTCCTTACCTCTATTACTGTCCTTGGAGTAGGCCAATTCATGATAGCCTCCACTTTTCTTTTGTCCATTTTCATATTTCCATGTGATAAGACAAACCCAAGGTAAACTAGCTTTGTTTTGATGAACTCACACTTTTCCAAGTTGATCATCAACTTCTCTTCATGTAGCTTCTTGAAAACAATGTCAAGATGTTCTAGATGCTCACTCCTTGTCTTGCTAAAAATCAGTATATCATCTAGATATACAACTACAAAATTTCTTATGTAGTCTTTGAGTACTTCATTCATGAGCCTCATGAATGTGGAGGGGGCATTGGATAATCCAAATGGCATGAAAATCCATTCATATAGCCCTTCATTGGTTTTGAAGGTTGTTTTCCACTCATCTCCCTCATGAATTCTTATTTGGTGATAGCCACTCTTCAAGTCTATCTTACTATAGTACTTAGCTTCACCTAGAAAATCTATCAAGTCTTCAATCCTAGGGATAGGGAACCTATACCTTATAGTTATCCTATTGATAGCCCTTAAATTAGTACAAAGCCTCCAAGTTCCTTCTTTCTTAGGTGCAAGTACAGTGGGTACGACACATGGACTAATGCTCTTTCTAATGAAACCTTGGTTTAGAAGCTCTTGTATTTGTCTTTCTATTTCCTCATTTATTTGAGGGGTCATCTTATAGGCTGCTTTGTTAGGTAGGGTAGCTTCTAGGATAAGGTCTCCTATCACTTATGGCTCTCTTAGGGGATAAGGCTGATGGTTGACCATCACTTACAATACCTTGGTAAGTTTGCAACATACCTTGAATTTCCTTTGGCAATTCTTCCTTCTTAGCCACCTTGTCTTCATCTAACTCCTTTGGTCTTAGCACCAATGCAAAACCAACTCCTTCACTCTCTTCCCTACCTTGTAAGAACTCATTTTCACACACCATGAGTACATTTGGACCTACTGTCTTAACCTTAGCATCTTCCAACAATGACTGTATTTTGAAGGTTACATTGTCCTTCTTGAAAGAATAAGAATTCTTTCCTCCATAATGGATGGATTGGTGGTCAAATTTCCATGGTCTACCTAGGAGAAAATGGCATGCATCCATAGGAAACACATCAAATAAAACTTTGTCTTTGTACCTATCAATGGAGAACTCCACCCATGCTTGCTCATTCACTAACACATGTTGGCCTTTGCTAAGCCAAGTGACCTTGTAAGGATTGGTGTGGGGTATCCTTGTCAACTTAAACTTGCTGACTGCTTCCTCTAACACAATATTGTTAGTAGAGCCTGAATCTATAATGACCCTACATAATTTCCCCATAGTCTTGCACTTAATCCTGAATAAAGACCTCCTTTGGCTTGCCTCTTCTTTCACTGGCTCCTTGATTAGAGTTCTCCTCATCATGAGGTTCTCTCCTTCTTCTAAATTCAATGGTACCTCAGCATGCCTCTCTACTGCATTAGACTCATCTAGAAATAAGTTAGTTCTCTTGTCAGCTCCTTGTGATGAACCACCTTTCTCCAGGCATCTATAGGTAGGGTGCCCCATTTGATTGCAATGGTAGCACTTCATATCAAAAAAATAGTTTCCTCTTCCTCCTTGTCCACCACTTCTTCCTATAGAGCTAGAGCTTCTTCCTCTACCATGTCTACTAGAGCTTCCTTCTTGTAACTCACTAAATTTTATCTCACCTTGAGCCCTTGAATCAGAGCTTCTTCTACCATAGCAACCTCTTTGTCCTCTAGTATCCTTTCTCTTAGCTTTTCCTTTAGAGATTTCTTACTTCCTTTTTCTTTTCTCTTCTATCTTCAAGGCCATTTGATAGCATTAGCTAATGGTTTTGAAGTTCACTAGGCTCATCTCTTCTTGAATAGACCATTTGAGGCCATTCAAGTATCTTGCAAGCTTAACTCTTTCGTCTTCAACTAACTTGGACCTAAAACAAAATTTTTGAAACTCCTTGGTATATGCTTGGACATCTAAATCTTTTTTCCTAAGATTGTGTCTCCTCCTATGAAGTTGGACTTCATAATCATCAGGAATGTAGGTTTGCTTCACTTTGGACACCATTCCCTTCCATGTTACTATAGGACCTTTTCCCTCTCGGTTTGCACAAACTTCCACCAAGTAAGAGTTGAACCTCTTAGTCTAGACTTGGCCACCATAAATTTTTTTTCCTCTGAGATACCATCACATTCAAAATGGTTCTCGATTCTATCTATCCAATCCATGACTAAATCTAGATCCATTTGTCCACTAAATAGTGGCACACCTTCCAAAGCTTTGCCACTCAATGCCTTCAATGCTTTTAAGAATGGCTCTTCAAGAAGAACAGGGTCATGTGTTGGAGTTTCCTCCTTCAAATCTAATTCCTTCTCCCTTGCTTCTTTTTCTTCCTTTTCATCAATTTTCTCTTTGACCTTATCTTCTTTGTCTTGGACTTCACCCAAGAGCTACTCCATTTGAGCTAGTCTTTCCCTTAGCAACTTGTTATCTTCTTCTTGTTCCTCAACCTTCTTGGCTAACTCAGCGTTAGTCACAATGGTTTTCTCTTCTCTTGACCCAATTGGTATATTTTCTCCCACTGATTTAGTAGGTTGCAACATCCACCACAAGCTTGAACAATTCAAGCTCTGATATGAATATGATGTATGTGATCCTAGGTTTTCTCGCACTGCTATCTAGAGACCTCTCTTGTCTCTCCAAGGAACCTAGTCTCCTCTACCTCCTAATTGGCTTAGATGATTAACTAAGACCAATGCTAACTCTTCCCTAAGATTTCTTAATCCTTGTACTTAACCGTGAATGACAAAAACCCTTTGATAGTATAACTCTTCACCCTCACCTAGAAAGTTCTAAGTGCCCATTCTTCACAAACTCCATTCTTCATTGTAGGGGTGTTCTCCATCATGAAAAATTTCACAATCTTTTCTAATTGACCCATTTTGGAAGGATCTTGAATCATGTTTCTATCGACTTCAATAGTTCACCATTTGAGACATTAAAAATAGGCCTAATCCTTGTAGCCTTTTGCAAAGGCTTTTTCTCTTTCTTTCTAAAGCTTCTCAAACAACTTAAAAAACCAATTGGGGATTCAGATACCCTTTTGGCTCTTCTTAAGGATTCTATAACTTTTAGGACTTGGAAGTCTCTGTACACCTCCTTCCTAGAAACAAGGACAAACAAGGCTAATTGACCTAGTTTTTAGGACAGTCTAAATCCTAATAGAAATCTTTCTCAAAACCAAACCTTGGTGATTGGTATGATCTCAATCTACATAGGATGGTTAGATATGGTGAACACCTACTTGAAAAAGTACTGGAGCCATACTTTACCTTACAACCTTGCATGAAGACTTCAAATCTTCATTGTAAGACCACTAACCGGGCTCTTGTCTACTCGCCTAGGGCATAATAGTAAAAATATCTCTCCACACTTTGACACTTCCTAATCCTATAATTATGTACACTAATGAGTCCCCTAGCATTTCCATCTAGCCTTAGGCATTTCACATGGCTAGATTTCATGGGGGAGCCATGAAAGCATCGGCATGTCAGAACAAAAATAGAGAAAGCCTTAAAAACAAAATTAATTTATTAGATAGAACAAACCTACTCAAAAAAATTTGTTATTAAAATGAAAAATTCTTCTAATAGACTATTAAATACTAAATAATCACTATATTGAAACTATCAATCCATCTTCAAACACTGTCAACACAAAACCTCGAAAATCCTCACTGAACTGTTGCAGAGTGGTATAGTCAAAACTTCAAACTTGTTACAATACCTTCCACACTTTGAGATTTGAGCCTTTAGTAGCATTAGATGATAAATCCATGTTTTTAGGGCCTATTGGCTAATACCCCACTCCTATTCTTATGGGAATCCAAAGCTAACCGAGTTGCATGCAACATTTGCAATAATTGCAAATGTTGTCATGACAAGTTCTTTGCAACATTTGGCAACTTGCACATATGCCTTAATCCTATTTCTTAGGACTCTTAACCTCCACCATTTTGAGGATCTAAGGCCATTAGTGACCTTTTATGATCTTTACAACAACTAAATGTGTTTAGAACACATTTAAGACTCTAACCTCATACAAAGCTCCTAGCACTAAGAAATTGAATAAACAACTAACATTGGCTATTTTTGTGACCTTAGTCCTAGTGACTAATTCACTTAGCCTACATTTTCAAATGACCTTCTAAGGTCTTAAAACAACTAATCTAACTTCTTGACTTGGCTAGAGTCAAGTACAAGCCAAAATAACTAAGTAATGGAGGTTTGCTCCTGCACCATATGGCATAAAAGGTTATGTCATGTAAATTTAGATAACATGATTAAGATCAGTAAAAAAAAAAGGTTAGAGGTCTACCTAGCCTAACAAAGCCTGATCATGTTATGTGTCATGAATGTCAAAAGGGAAAAATGACAAAATCTAGTTTTAAGAGTAAAGACTATTCAAGAACAAGAATCTTGGAGTTAGTTCACACTGACCTATGTGGTCCCATGAGAACATAGAGCTGCTATGGAGATAGATATTTTACTCCTTTTGTTGATGATTACACTAGATTGATGATTGACATGTTTTTAAAAGAGAAATTTGAGGCATTTAAAATGTTTAAATGGTACAAAGAAAAAGTAGAAAAATAAACCAAGAAAGAACTAAAATTATTGAGGTCTGATAGAGGTGGTGAGTTTATTTTGTATGAATTCACTAACTATTGTAATGAGCATGGCACTAAAAGATATGTTTCTTCTCCTAGAATACCGTAGGAGAATGGGATTTCTAAAAGGAGAAATAGATCAATTGTTGATTGTGCAAGGACACTGATGTTAGAAAAGAATGTTGCACAAGTATACTGGAGAGAGGAAGTTAGCACATCTGTATATGTTTTGAAATGAGTACAATTGAAGAAGGACACAAACAAAACACCCTACAAGTTATGGTTTGGCTACACACCGAGTGTAAGTTACTTCATAATTTTTGGTAGAAATTGTTTTATTCAGAAAGATGATAGGAATGGGAAATTTGAGTCTAAGGGGGATGAGGGAATATTTCTTGGATATTATACTAAAAGAAAAGATTACAAGTGTCTGAATAAGGTCACTAATAAAATGATTGAAAGTGCTAATGTTAGAGTTCATGAATTTGATAATAAAAATGTGGAAAGCAATAAGGAGTTGGAAGACTATGGTAGATTCACTTATGTTGAGCATCTAGAGTACCTACCGAAGCCACAGGTTGAGTTGACCGAGCATCAGGAAAATAATACCGAGGAACAACAAAGAGAAACTGAGGAACATGAATAAGCTACCGAGATAAGAAATGAACCTGAACAGAATGAAGAACAAAGGAAAGATCAAGTGCTGGCAAGATTTGTCAGAAGACATTATCCTGAGAACCAAATCATTGGAGACAAGCAAGCTGGCATGCTGAAAAGAAGTAAGTTAAGACAAAATACATGCTTAGTTTGTGAGCTTGAATCAAAGAATGTTAAGGTTTCACTTGAGAATGATGAATGGATAAATGTAATGAATGAAGAAATAAAAGAAATAGAGAAACAAAACATGGACTTTAGTACCTAGACCAAAAGACAAGAATGTTATCGGTACTAAATGGATTTTCAGAAATAAGCTGAATGAGAATGGAGAGGTTACAAGAAATAAAGCTAGACTAGTTTGCAAGGGATATGCACATGAAGAAGGCATTGATTATGGTGAAACTTTTGCACCTGTTGCTAGATTGGAAGGAGTCTAGATGTTACTTGCATATGCTGCACATAAGAAATTTAAAGTCTATCAAATGGATGTTAAGTCTTCTTTTTTGAATGGAATACTAGAAGAGGAGGTCTACATAGAACAACTAGAAGAGTTTTTTGATCCAAATTAGAAAGACATGGTATGTAGACTACATAAATATTTATATGGTTTAAAGCAAGCACCAAGAGCCTGGTATGAACGGTTGCATACTTCTCTTTTAACTATTGGTTTTGTAAGAACTAGTGAAAACAACAATTTGTATATGAAAGGAGAGTCTGATGATACTATTTTGATTACTGAAATATTTGTGGATGATATAATATTTGGAGGACAAGATCATATTTGTAAATAATTTTCTGATGAGATGAGAAAATAATTTGAAATGTCTATGTTTGGAGAGATTAAATTCTTTCTAGGCTTGCAGGTTATTTGGTAGAATGATGGAATTTTCATCACACAATCAAAGTACATAAAGGAATTATTAAGAACATTTGGCATGGAAGATGCTAAGCTAGTTGGAATACCGATGGTCACAGGCTGCAAAATAACTAAAGATGATGAATCTGCAGAGGTAAACCAGACATTATACTGATCTATGATTGGTAAACTGATGTACGTAGTACACAATAGACCATATATTGCAGATGTAGTAGGGATCATTGCTAGATTTTCTACCAATCCAAAGGATTCACACATGGTTGCAGTAAAAAGAATCTTGAGATACCTAAAGAAAATAGAGGAATATGGATTATGGTATCCTAAGGAAGGAAAATTTGAACTAAGAGTCTACACCGACGTAGATTGGGCTAAAAATATAGATGATAGAAAGAGTACAATTGGAGGAGCATTTTTCTTTGGTGAAAGACTTGTTACTTGGACAAGTAAAAAACAACCTTGTATTTCTTAGTCTATTACCGAAGCAGAGTATGTTGTTGTTGCTACAAACTATTCAAACATTTCTTATATCAAACAAGTGTTGGAAGGGATGAATGAGGTAATCATTGAGCTGGTGATTATATAAATTGTGACAACACTAGTGCAATAAATATTTCTAAGAATCCTGTAATGCACTCAAAGACCAAGCATATTTATATTAAGTATCACTACTTAAAAGAACAAATACAAGAGAAGCAAGTCAAACGGGAATTTGTTACATCAAAGGAGCAACTTGATGATATTTTTACCAAGCCTCTACCAAAGGAAATCTTTGAATACTTGATGACTAGACTTGGGGTCCGTCCCCTATCTACTGGTCACTAATGTGATCTGGAGGTTGCATCAGCCTAATCTTGTCAAAAGATCATTCATGTTGATGCAACATAGCTCACACTTTAGATTATGTCTAAGGTTGTGAAAGATTTGAGGAACCAAAACAAAGAATTGGCATATCAGTATACCGAGATACATAGTCTGCACCAAACAATAGAAAGTCACTTGGCTATTGCAAAGCTATATGTTTTATGTTTTTCTTTGGATTTTTTGTCAAAGGGAGAGATAAAAATTATGATGAATAGATAAGGATCATATCTATCTAAGGGAGAGATAATCTGAGAAAGTTACAGAGAGTTTTGATGAGTTTTTGTTGAGAACAAAAGGAATCTGAGAGCTAAAAAGATCAAATCCGCAAAGAAAAGTCTACACTTGTAATGCTGTCATGTAATGTAGTGATTAAACATATTAAAATATCAAGCTACGGAGACCTTATCGAGCTACAACATTTACTTATATAGTTGTAGAATACATGTTTGGTATCTACATGGCATATTTCATATTGCTTGTGTTGCCATCAATGCCAAAGGGAGAGATTGATGAACTACAACTAATTGAATACCTGAATGACTTGAAGAGCAGTGATTAGAGATCACTGAGTACTGAAATGATATGTAAGATAATTAAATCAGTCATTATGTTATCATTAATGTCAACTAGTTTGACAGTACTTATCATGTTAGTTAGAAATATCTAAAGATCTATAAAGAGGGGACAATAGATGAAGAACTGAGATATCTACATAGAGGAAGATGGATACTACATATGAGGATAAGGAATAATTTGGGTAACTTATTGGTGAGTTTATGACTTCATGTTGTTGACTTGATTATGTTGCATAAATCTTTGATGATGAAGGAAGAAAAATGTACAAGGCAGTGTGGTTGGTAAATGAAGCACTTCAGTATACACTGAGACTGTGTTGTGTATACCAAGCGACAATACCAACCAAGCTTGTGTTCGCCGATGCATTTCTTTGTTAACCAACTATGGATGAAAGTATTAAATGTTTACGTTTAGCCGACATAAATTGATGAGCTTGAAATTGTTATGATTTCAAGATTGAGGATAAAGTTTGTTATAAGATCCACGACTAACAAACTTTGGAGAAGATCTAAAGGATGGAATTGAAATGTGTTACTGACACAACCACCAAGGAAGGTTTAAGATGCAAAATCTATGAAGGATATTATGCGGAAAAATCTGATGGTTGATATGAAAATGGTTTATCTGTCTATATAAGAGATATGAGTTTCTTTATTGAAACATGTCGGATCATAGTTTCTTTATTGAATACTATAGAGATTTCGTGTGAATATAGTTTCATGCATGTCTAATCAGACTAGTTGAAGGAGAACTGAACTGTAGAACAATACTGAGCGTTAGAGAGCTATTACCAAGTGAAAGTAAGTTAAGGAAGTGAATTGATATATTGATCAGAGGATTTGTATGGGCTTAGAATAGATCTGAACATCTACAAGATAAGTTGTATTGTAATCAGATCAACTACTATTTTAGTTTAACCATTGATGTAGAAAAATCTGTTAATCAAGTGGACTTAACCATCTTATGTTATGCCCCATGTCATTAAATGAATGTACATTGTTATCCTATCAATCCCATAGTGAATACTAGTTGAATGATAATTGTTAGTCTTAAATCCTCTAACAAGGTCACACCTAACAATGTGTTTGTAATGTTTAACAGGGTTGGCTCTTCACCAAGCTCACTTCGGAAGAGTGAAAATTATTTTGGGTTACCGGTCCCAAGTGGTTTTTCCCTTAATAGGGTTTCCACATTAAATCATTGTGTTATGTGTTTATGTGCTGATTGCTTTATTTTCATAATTTACATACCGCATATTTGATTTTATTGGTAACTACTATGAGTTAATTAACTGGTAATCGGTAAAGGCATAGTTAGTTTAAGAGTTTTTGTTATCAAGCTGCAGAATTTGCTGAATTTTTTTTATAGTTACATCTTTAGATTTGGGACTGTAGGATAACTGATCTAACTAATTCACCCCCCCTCTCAGTTATTCTAACACATATTTCTTGGTTATACCACCCTTTTATTAAATTCATTTCATTTTTAGTTTTATTTGTGGTGTAAATATAATGCTCCATAACAATTGATAATCAATGAGAATTTATCCATTACTTAGTATTTTCTTGTTATTGTTGAGCCTCTTATGAGGTAATTTTTTTGTCAAATTTAGGCATGTGTTTAATGAGGGTAGTATTTCACTAAATTTAGGTTTCCCTACCTTGGTCTTGTAGAGCCAAAAGTGTACGGGGAGTCTTCATTCTTGTTATTTGGTCCAATCATTCATTGGGGTTTCATAATTGGAGTTAGCAACTCTTTAGAATTTGTAGTGAGTTTATTGGTAGCTATTGAAGCATAAAACCATTTTGGGAACCAAAAAATTGATGATTCTACTAGGGCAGTTGTGCATTAATTGCATATTTGATAAGGTTGATAGTTGAGCTTTCTCCTTTCCTTATTGATTTTAGTCCAATTAGTCTATCCAATTGATTGCACAAAGTTGATAGTGTATTTTCATAATTTGGGGTTGAAGGATATTGTTTTTTATCAAAGATATAAATATTTTTCATCCAAGGTTGACATTTTGTGAGGAGTCAAGTTTATCTTGTATGTCATGATATTGTAATATTTTTTACTACATTTTTTCATAAAATATTTCCCAATTTATATTGGGTGTTGACTCAAGTCTCTGCACCAATGCAGAGTAAAATTTTATGTATTTTTAAAGTATATAAGATGAGAGAGAAAGTCATAAGATCCTAGATGAAGTAACTTCCCTAGGAAAAACTAGAGAGTGAGCTTCATAATACTATGAGGAGTGGATTCCTATGGAAAAACAAAGGAACACGAAGTGTTACCATATCATGGAAACCCAAAGATAGAAGTGTAAGTATATGAAAGTTTCTCAATATATTCCTGAAAATAGTGAAACTTTTCCTAAGGATTCTTAACCTCTAGGGCTTGGGATGTATGAAGATTTATTTTCTTCTCTTGTTGATCAAGAGGGAGAACCGCAACATACAAAGGGAGTAACTCGTACTAATTATAACAAAAAGAGTAGAAGACCAAGAAGAAAAAGTAGATATTTCCTTAATAAAATATTTGATGATGCATCTCCTATACTTATCCTTTCTCCCTTTAGGTAGGTGTTGGGTCAGAATGATAAAGAAATAGTGAATCCAACTGCCACCTCGGAGTTAGAAAGTACTTTACTAGATTCAAAATAATTTTTAAGGATCTTTATTCCTTAAGGAGGAAAATTAATTAGTAGAGATCCATAAGAAATAGAAAAAATAAAGAGAGAGAAAGGGAAGTTAGAGATTCCTTGGTTGAAAAAACTAGACTTCTGAAGAGATTGGGTGACCTTTAAACTATCTATTTTGAAGAACATAAGGAAAATGTTGAGGATCATTTTGTTTACCATATTTGGAATATAGGAAAGCCTAAGAATATTCTTGTGCCCCAGAATTAAACAACACATCAAAATAATGAGGGTGCTCAGGATAAAGGAAAGTAGAAATTTGTTGGTATAGTTATTAATGATCCTTCTAGTAAGGGTCATGTTGGTGGCAGTATGTCTTAGTTGGATATTGAGTTAGTGAAAGAAAGAAAAGAGAGTGAGATTATTGTAAAAGAATTGTAGAAGGTACAAATAGAAAAAAATTCCTTATAAATGAAGAAGAGGATTGTTTTTTTGAAACAATTTGATAAACCTATCTCTATTGATACTTCCTTTTCTACAACTATGTCATATATTTCCCAAGAAGCTAATACCCCACCACCTATCATTTCACAAATTCCTATTGCTAGACAAAATATGGGATCTAGTACTAGAGGCCAAGCTTCTACTAGCCAATTCAAAATGAAACTAAGTAACATTGAAAGTTACAGATAACTATTCTTTAATGGTATTCCTAGTTACCCTAACCCTGTTTCAAGTGAGATAATGGACAAACTGACCAATTTTTCTCAGAATAGTGCTATTACTTGTGAGGAACATCTAAATAATTTTATTGATATGTTAAATGACTATGAGGTTGAGCATTAAGATGTAGTAATAAAGTTGTTTGTTCAGTCTTTGTTTGAGGATGCTAGAGACTGGTTTAGGGGCTCGCATGTTGATAGTATAGGTTCATGGGATGAATTTGAAAAATTCTTTAGAAAACAATATGGTGACAATAATAATGAAGGTTTTATGTTGAAGGAGTTTAATAACATCAAGAAAAAGAAGAATGAATAATTCATTGAATTCAACATAAGGTTCCAAAAAGATATGCACAAATTATTCCAAGTCATGAGGCTGGATGAGAAGCTTTGTTTGGCTACTTACTTAAATGATTATGATGAAAATATGGATTACTTTCTTAGGAATAAAGTTCCTAGAACTATTAGGGAAGAATTTAAGTTATCTATAAATATTGAAAGTAATAGAAGGGTGTTTAGAAAATTGGAAAGAAGAGATGATCCTAAATTTTTTAGATCTAATGAGAAAGATAATGATAAATCCTCTAATGCAAAGCTTAAGTAGGATGATAAAATGGATAAGGTTCCAAATATATTAAAGGACCTAAAGTTCTATGGAAACAAGAATGATAGGGCTTCTAGTGATGATAATCATTATTTTAATAATTTTAGTAGGCAACCCAGTTTGCATAATTATCGTTACAATACTCAGTGGAAGGATGAGAAGCTTATGCAACCAACACAAAATGGTAAATCAGATTTAATAACCCCTAATCCTTTACATATAAAAAACCATAAATGTGAATGAATATATGCTCCTTGGTTTGTGTCATGCCAATCACCTTACATTCCTCACTATTGTGGAATTACACAAAACATATCTGCTAGTGAAAACTAGGAAGATGAGATTGGTGAAAATTATGATGAGGCATATTTTCTCATGACATCAACATGTTTATGGGATGAAATTATTCTGGTTATGAATTTGAAGATCAATATTTCATACAATCAAGGAGAAGGAAAGAGGTGTATCAACAATAAGTTTTTACTGAAGATGATGATGAAATTGATGATAACCAGTCCAATACTGAACATGTTTCTACTCCCTTTACAATAAGACCTTCTGATGAAGAAATAGAACAAATTATAATAGATGTGGTTACCTAAGAAAGGAGTATTTACCATTTGAGAAAGAGATTTGTTGGAGGTGAGAATGGTAAGCCTGTTAGTATGTTCATGTTAAAGATCAAAAGGGTAAAACAAAGGAACTATTAATGAAGGATAAAGATGTTGTGAAGATAAAAGAAGTAAAACCCAAGGTTTGGGATAAAATGGTAGGTCCCTAAAATTATTGATCCAATTTATGCATCTAAAATTAAAGTAAAAGATATGGAAAAGTATGCTACTCATATTCAAGAGGACATTAAGCAGAAAAAGTAGATTGAATGCAACCAAGAAAATCAAGTTGAAGATACTTTAGGTAAGGGTATTTTTTTCCCTGAGTATGTTCCTATAGATATATTGCATTCAATTTCCCAAATTATAGTTAAGGTTCCTTTTCTTGAGATGATAAGGATAGAGGAACACAAATAAAAAACTTTAGCATGCATTAAGGGTGTATCCTTGCTTAAAATTGAATAATTAGATAAAGGATCTTGAGGGATTAGTTTCTCAAATTCCTCAGGTGTATTTAGATATTTCTATGAATGCTTGTCTAAGCAGTTTGGACCCTATCTATTTTACTCTAATAATTAATGGAAAAATGCTTAAGAATTGCATGATAGACTTAGGGGGATCAAATATAGTAATACAAGTCAAAATTATGGAGTCTATGGCATTGTAGGTTGATACTCCTCATGGGATATTTCAAGCCATAAATTCAAGAGAAGTCCCTCTTATTGGTACTATCAAGGCCCTACAATATAAATTGGTTACATACCCTAATAAGGATCAAAAAATGATGTAGGAGCATCCTAGGGTAGTTGGCAATCCTGCATGTTGGTGTGTTATGTTGAAGTGTTTTGTCCCTATGTTTCTCAGTTGCATTGATGACTGAGGAGCTTGGTCTCTAAAGGAAACTCAATTGCTAAAGGTGCTTGGTCATGCTTGTGGTGCTCGATCAACATGCTTTCTTGGTGATGCCTAACTTGCTCGATCGACATGCTTTCTCGGTGATGCCTAGATTATGTTAGATTATCCAAGGTAGATCTGGAGGCTGACATGGAGAATTAATTATTTGTAAGGCTATTTGAGACCTGACTTGTATTGCATTTAATAATTGTTTTCTTAGGGAGCCGACTTGGGCTTAGAGTTATTTATTTCTTCCAGATGACTTGTGGTTGATGAAGTGTATTTAAGGAGAGTCTGGGTGGGTTTATAGAGGAGGATTCAACATGGAGTAGGAAGAATAATTATATTGAGGAGAGCTAGTAGCTAAGGGTGGGCTTGGAAGACAAGAAGATTTCTTGGTTTCTTGCAAGCACATGTTTAGATTCTTGTTGGGATTTTCTATCAGTTTCTTGTAGCTCATTGTTATAGATCTGGATAGCTTGGAGTTGGATCTTGCGAGGTCTTGCAGAATTACTATTGTAATTATTTGTATTTGGCCATAACCTAGAAGACCTTATAGTGGGGCATGTTGAATGAAAATTATGTTTGAGTATTCTATTTGTTGTGTTGTTTTTGTGAGTATAAGGTTTAGACCATCCATTCTTGGATTCTTCACCTTTGCACTGTGTCAGGTGGTATCAAAGCTTGAAGTTCTTGAGTCTGTGGATAGATCACTAAAGTTGAGATAGTTTGCACCAAGACCTTAGGTTGGTGATTTTTTGCCTTGGGTTTATGAAGATATTTGAAGATGCCTCTGAGAAGATTGGACCCTAGGGTGATTGCAGATCTTTGTGATAGTTTAGAGTCAAGAATTATAGAGAGGGTCAAAACTAATTTCAGATTCAAGATATAATTGATTAAGAATAACCTGATCACTGAGATCATGAGGGCACTAACGATAGCTATGAGGAAGCTACTAAAAACTTGGAATTGTTGGATCTAGTGGAGATGATAGAACTGATCAGAGAGATAGATCTAGTAAAGATAGAGCTAGTTGGTTGCAAAGATTTGGAGCTTGGTTAAGTGCTAGTTACCAAATAGAAGTTTCTAACTTCTTTGGTACTTTGGACCTAAGGAATTGATTGATTGGATTGGTGAGTTAGAAGACTTCTTTGAGCTTGAAGAAATTGAAGATCCTCTTAGAGTGATTTTGGCACAAACTAAATTGAAAAGGACATGCTTCTCTTTGGTGGAAAGAATTGAAGAAAAGACAGAGAAGATGAAGGTGAAATGAAGATCAATTGGTAGAGGTTGATGGTGGCTAAATTGAAAGATAATTTTTATACCTTCTGACTATGAACTTTAGTTGTTTGAAAAATTACATAATTTCAAGAAAAAAGAATTGACTCTGGAAGACTATATCGAGGAGTTCTATAAGTTGACTATTCAGTCTAGACACAAAGAACTTGGTAAGGGAAAAGGTAGCTTGGTATGTGAATGGATTGAGATTCAATATTCAAGATGAGATTGGTATGCTAAAGATCGACTTGGTTGAGGATGCTTTATCAGTATGCCCTAAAGGAAGAAGATAAGTTGAAGAGGAGACAACATGGTAATTCTCGAGGGAAGGAGAAATAGGATCACTCGGTGAAGAATAAACTGACTGCAAAAGATGAACCCAAACCTCTTGAGCTGAGGAAGAGGATAGGTAAGGTTTTCTTTTAAGGGTATTTTTTTTTTCATTGTGGTCAAGAAGGACATAGAGCTTATGAATGTTCCTAGAACACTGGTGATCAAAGAGTTTTTGTGGTGAATGAGAACATACTGAATGAGCCTGAGGTAGATTTATAAAACCTTTTTTTGCAAAGAACATTACTCGGTACTAAGGTGGGACCTTGTCAAAGGAGTAACTTGTTTAGAACTATTGTGCAGGTCAGGAGGTAAACTATGTAATGTGATCATGGATAGTGGTAATACTGATAACCTTGTAGATGAGGAGATGGTTTAGAAACTTGGTTTGAAAAGAGTGAGACATCCTTGTCCTTATAGGAATTGGTTGGTTACAAGATGTTCATGCTTTGGAAGTGAGGGAGCAATGTCTTGTTGATTTTTAGATTGGTTAGTATAAAGATCAAGTATTGTGTGATATTGTGGACATGCGTAGTTGTCACATATTGCTCGATAGACCTTGTAGTATGATTGCAGGGCTTTGCATGATTGTATTAAGAATGTGTTTTATGTTGAGAAGAGTGGCAAGAAGTTTTCCCTGATGCCTTTTCTAGATACAAAACTCGGTAGGAGGAACCTGAGCTTTTGCAACATGGTTGAGTTAAAGGATTATGAAAGGATTGATGATTAGTATGGAGGAATAGATCTGTGGATTGTCAAGGAAATACTTGAAAATGCAGAGAAAGAATAAGTAGAAGAGTGTGTCAGTTGAAGACTTGGAGGACATGTATGTGAAGAACCAATTTTTGGTTTATGCATTGAATCCCATAAGATGTTTTTCCAGTCTGTAAGAACTATCTTTTCACACCTGGGGTGTCTGATGAAGGAGCATCCTAGGGTAGTTGGAAATCTTGCATGTTGTTGTGTTATGTTGGAGTGTTTTGTCGAGCTGTGTTTTCTTAGTTTTAGTGTTAACCAAGGAGCTTGTTCTCTGAAGGGAACTTGGTCGCTAAAGGTTCTCAACGATTCTTGTGGTGCTCAGTCAACATGCTTTTCTTGATGATGCCTATATTTCTCGGTTGTTTTTTACTAACGCTTGGTAGTTTGTCTTTACCAGTTGGAGTTCTTGTGGATTTGGTGGGCCAACTTGATGTATTTAATACAGGTATCTTATGTTACATTCTCTGAGGTAGCTCTAGAGGCTGACATGGAGAATTAATTGTTTGTAAGGCTATTTGAGAGTTGACTTGTATTGTATTTAATAATTATTTGCTTAGGGAACTGACTTGAGCTTAGAGTTATTTCTTTCTTCCAGTCGACTTGTGGTTCAAGAAGTGTATTTAAGGAGAGCTTGGGTGGGTTTTTAGAGAAGGATTCAACATGGAGTAGAAAAGAGGAATGATATTGAAAAGAGCTAGTAGCTAAGAGTGGGCTTGGAAGACAAGAATATTTCTTGGTTTCTTGTGAGCACAAGTTTAGATTCTTGTTGGGATTTTCTACCAGTTTCTTCCAGCCTCTTGTTACAGATCTAGCTAGCTTGGAGTTCGATCTTGGGAGGTCTTGTAGAATTATTGTTGTAATTGTTTGTATTTGGCCATAGCCTAGAATGCCTTACATTCGAGCATGTTGAATGAAAATTCTATTTAAGTATTCTCTTTGTTGTTTTTGTTGTTGTAAGTATAAGTTTTGGACCATCCATTCTTGGATTCTTCCCCTTTGCACTGTTGTCAAAAAATGAGTGTTCTCATTGTAGATATTCCTCCTCATTATGGAATATTTTGATCTAGAAAATGGAGTACATATATGGGAGGTATTATTCAATGTGATCTTTCTTCTACTACTTTTAATATTGATGGTGAAAATCTAAAGTTTGACGGTGAGTCAATGGTCCCCATACCTGATTGAGGTTAGTAAAGATGAGAATATGACATGTTTCCTTGACACTAATATGGACACATTCAAATTTGAAGATTTGATAATAGATGAAAGGAAGATGCTCATATCATTATTTTAGAATAAGGACAATTTTATCTGATGACAATGGTATTTGGACTATGTGCTTGGATGGTGCTAGTCCAAGGGAAGGTTCAACAACAAGTGTTCTACTGATTTTCTCCTAGTTGTAAGAATTTTAAATTTCCATTCACTCTGTTGTTTTCTTGTACAAATAATGTTGTAGAGTATGAAGAATTAGTGATTGGTATGAGATTACCTTCCAAGCATTGAATTAATATTCAAAATATGAAAGTAAAGAGATTAAATTTTGCTATTTATTGAGAGCATAAATTATAAAGAAACTACTTGTGAAAATGAACTTGTTTTATGCTCAATAATAAAATGTTCATAGATGAAAATTGGCTACTGTGAATAACAAAATCACTTTGAATAAGGATTTTATGATTGGCACAGAATGGTTTTGAGAAATACCTTAACATCTGTAAGCCATTTTTTTTTGGAGAATAAGGTCATCTGAGGAGGATCTTCGGGGCAAGAAGTTTGAAATCTAACTACATAGGGGACCCATCTTCTTTGTCCATTAGAGCTACCACTGGCACAAACTTGGAAAATGAGAAAAAAGGCCATGAAGATATAAATTTTATGCGAGAAGAGAAAAATCATTGGGGCCATAAAAAATCATCTCATAAAATATCTATTTTAGTTTAACCTAAGCTGTATAAAGCATGGGAAAAGGCCTAGAATAAGGAAAATGATCTAATGAAAAAATAAATAGACTTGAGATATGTGTCTCAACGATGCAAGTAATTTAGAAATAAAGAGGCAAAGATGGTCATAGGACCATCTTAGGAACTCATATGCATTAAATCATTTAAACTAGATCCAAATCTAGTAATGTTAGGACCCACTTCATTGCACTCATCAGTACTAAAAAATTGAAATTTTTTGGGAAAAGATTGTTAAGACTCAGAAGAAATTCAAATCAAAGTTTCTAGTGTTTGTAGCCTTGTATAAATCAAACCAATACAGGGACTTGCATGGTGTGTGTTGAAAGAAGGTTATAAAAATATCTCATGCTAGCAAGTGTAGGGAAAAGAAAGTGAAATGGAATAAAAATCATGTATGTGTGAAAGTTAACCTTTTTTAAAATATTTTGAAAACTTGAGAATTCACTACAAATCTATTTTATCCTCTCAATATTTAGGGTCAAGGGCATCATTATGTACAATAATATTTCTCCTTTCTCTTATAAGAAGTTTTATTGTATGCATTAGAGTTACAAGGAAATAAGCATTTAAAATTTAAAAAAAATTGGAGGTAAAAGGTTTTAATAGTGGGCCCATCATCGGTTTGAAATTAAAATATTTTGGTGATTACTTACATATGGGGTAAAAGCAAAAATTTGTGTCACATTTCAGCCTAAATTATTAGCACATTTGAATTTTGAGTATTTCTAACTAAAAAAGTAATTTTTGTCAAACATATTATCAAGATAGATTCATTCTAGATAAGTTAGATAAGTTTTTCAACTCTTCAAATTGGAAATGTCTATTAAATGCATGTTTTTATACCAATTTGGTTCTAATTAGTAGAGAAATAAAATTATTTCAAAAAAGTGATGTTTCAATAAACTTCTACTCTTTTTAATGATATTCTTTTAAAAATATAAAAGTAGGTGCTTTTGTAGATATCAAAGTCAAGAATATGGCTCATATAGATTTTATAGTGATTTAAATTAGACATAGTATATTATTGTAATTAAAAAAATATTGCAAGTAGGTATTTTAAAAGTCGAGAAGATGTCGATTCAGAGAAACAAAAAAAATAGTAAATCATATCAAGTTTTTAAAAAAAATCATATGGTTCACTAAAGGAGAGATTCCTCTTGGAGAAATACATAATTTTTTTTATTGAGATAGATTTGTTATGAAAAATATGGTGGGAGATGAAAACTATTGATTTTAGGTGAGTTGGAATTTGAATTATTATAAAAGAGAAAAATATAGGTCAAGGACTAATTTTTCTTTTTTTC